>SJYA01002905.1:6282-68872 GCA_006410615.1 Neotragus moschatus | reverse complement strand
CATGGAGGAAGGGAGGAGGAACATTCCCCCCCCCCCCCCCCCGCACACACACACACCATTAACTTCTCTCCTTGGGTTGACTGACAGAAACACTCCCCTTGATCTTGTGGAATTAACAGTCCTTCTCTGTCTTTCAGTCTGCATTAATGATGAGAGATATACTGTGCAGTTTGAGGAAAAAATGTATTAAAATACATCAAGTGGCCACTCAGTAAATAATTATACTGGTGGAACACAGAGCTGCACTTACTGGGTTTAAAAACCTGGCACAGACTTTAAAGAATCTGCCTGCCATGTAGGAGACCTGGGTTAGATCTCTGGGTCAGAAAGACCCCCTGGAGGAAGAAATGGCAACCCACTCCAGTATTCTTGCCTGGGAAATCCCATGGACAGAGGAGCCTGGTGGCCTATAGTTCATGGGGTTGCAAAAGAACTGGATACATTTAGCGACTAAACAATAATAACAAATAATACTAATATAATTATATTATAAATGAATGAATAAATAAGCAACAATTTAAGAAAGATACTATCTTAAACACGTCCCATGGCATATTAAAAAAAAAGTATTAAGCATCTTTGTTCAAGAAATGATGAATCTAATAGGGAACACGGGAGTGTCCATGGCATTTGTTTGCTTTTGTCTTGCACGTGCTCTGCCTTGAGTTTATTGTGATGAGAAGTGCCCCCAAGCTACTGTCCCCAGACCTCTCCTCCCTCCGCAGCTACTCTCTCCATTTATAATTCAGGCGGGGATTTCCCACTTCCTTGGTTCCCAAAAAGATTCAAGGATACACACATGGCCCAGACATGGCTCCAAAAAGTCAATTTCAGAACTTGGTCTCTATTAATAAGAAAATGACCTCTTTTCCCATGGAGAAATAAAAAAGCATTTAAAAGATAACAGTGGAGTCAGGTAAAGCATGGAGGAAGGGGTATGTATGTAGAGACAGTGCAGGCAGATAACAACAATCCAAAAGAAACCCACGTGTTCAAACCAGGGATTCAGTTCAGTTCAGTTCAGTTCAGTCCCTCAGTCATGTCCGACTCTTTGTGAACCCATGAATTGCAGCGTGCCTGCAGCACGCCAGGCCTCCCTGTCCATCACCAACTTCCGGAGTTCACTCAGACTCACGTCTATCAAGTCAGTGATGCCATCAAGCCATCTCATCCTCTGTCGTCCNTAATGAAAAGGACATCTTTTTTGGGGTGTTAGTTCTAAAAGGTCTTGTAGGTCTTCATAGAACCGTTCAACTTCAGCTTCCTCAGTGTTACTGGTTGGGGCATAGACTTGGATTACTCTGATATTGAATGGTTTGCCTTGGAAATGAACAGAGATCATTCTGTCGTTTTAGCGACTGCATCCAAGTACTGCATTTTAGACTCTTTTTTTGACCATGATGGCTACTCCATTTCTTTTAAGGGAATCCTGCCCACAGTAGTAGATATAATGGTCATCTAAGTTAAATCTACCCATTCCAGTCCATTTTAGTTCACTGATTCCTAGAATGTCGACGTTCACTCTTGCCATTTCTTGGTTGACCACTTCCAATTTGCCTTTGATTCATGGACCTGACTTTCCAGGTTCCTACGCCNTGACCATGATGGCTACTCCATTTCTTTTAAGGGAATCCTGCCCACAGTAGTAGATATAATGGTCATCTAAGTTAAATCTACCCATTCCAGTCCATTTTAGTTCACTGATTCCTAGAATGTCGACGTTCACTCTTGCCATTTCTTGGTTGACCACTTCCAATTTGCCTTTGATTCATGGACCTGACTTTCCAGGTTCCTACGCCATATTGCTCTTTACAGCATCAGACTTTGTTTCTATCACCAGTCACATCCACAGCTGGGTATTGTTTTTGCTTTGGCTCCATCCCTTCATTCTTTCTGGAGTTAATTCTCCACTGATCTCCAGTAGCATATTGGGCACCTACTGACCTGGGGAGTTCCTCTTTCAGTATCCTATCATTTTGCCTTTCCATACTGTTCATGGGGTTCTCAAGGCAAGGATACTGAAGTGGTTTGCCATTCCCTTCTCCAGTGGACCACATTCTGTCAGACCTCTCCACCATGATCTGCCCGTTTGGGTTGCCCCATGGGCACGGCTTGGTTTCATTGAGTTAGACAAGGCTGTGGTCCTAGTGTGATTAAACTGACTAGTTTTCTGTGAGTATGGTTTCAGTGTGTCTGCCCTCTGATGCCCTCTTGCAACACCTACCATCTTACTTGGGTTTCTCTTACCTTGAGTGTGGGGTATCTCTTCATGGCTGCTCCAGCAAAGTGCAGCCGCTGCTCCTTACCTTGGACAAAGGGTATCTCCTCACCACCGCCCTTCCTGACCTTCCACGTGGGATAGCTTCTCTAGGCCCTCCTATGCCAGCGAGGGCTTATCTGTCCACAAATGCTGTGCTTTTCCTTTCAGTTCAGGCACAGGATAAGACTGGACTCCCACTCTGAATACGGACATGCCCATCTGCCTGGTTTTAGTCAGTGAGATGTGAGCAGAAGTGACTGTACTTCCTGTAGGCTTTGAGACAACTACACATTTTGCCATGCTCCATTTGCCATGCTCCATTTTCCACGTCATTGGGAGAACAGAGGCCCAAGTCAGAATTGCGTTTCTGTCAACAAGAGTCCCTAAGTAACCACAATGAGCAGATTCCATCTGCTGCTTAGGCTAGATATGTAGCCTGAGCAAGACATAAGCTGCAACTGTATGAAGCTATAGTGAATCTGAGGACTTAGCCTGCCAGATAAACACATGAGCAGAAAGAAAAGAGGGAGATACAGGCAGAGCAAGCCAAAAACCATGGATAAACTTTTGGTTTCACTCTGCCCAGTAAATGAGTCCTGGACTTTTCAATAAGGAGGGCTGATGCACTTAGAGGGGGTAGAGGGTAGAGGCTTGAGCCAGTTTGAGTTGCAGATCTGACTTTTGCAACCAAATACACACCTTCTACTACAAAAGAGGTACCATTCATGTACAAAAAATAAATAAATAAGCATTCACAACAGGTGCGAAATTACCACAATGCACTTTTAAGCGGACGGGAGGTCAGAGCGTAAGGTTTAGGCATGGATTTGACTCTGCGAAGCAACCAGAGGAGTGCGGGCTTTCCCCAGGAGAAGGGCACACACAGGTAAAGGTGAGTGCATAGCACAGAGGTGAGATGCCTGTGCAGAGATCAGAGCAGTGGCTCTTGGCACCATCCCTCACCTTACTGTGTGGATACTGTGGAAAACATCTGGGGGTATTCTGGTTCTCTCACTGGGGAATACCAGGGTCTTTAGAAAGCAGAGGCCATGAAAGCTAGATATTTTGTAATGCAATTCCCACAGGGTTTTCATTTGGCAAGGTTATGTAAGAAAAAACCTATCCACCATTACCTGAGCTTATGAAGAATAATTTGCATGCTCTTAATATATAAGGATGCAAATACTGTGTGAATCAAAGGAAGATCAAATTTGCAATGAATGTTCAGATGATACCAAGAATTGTCGCTCATATTATTTACCACATCACCAGTGGCAACATCCATAATAGGAGCCCAGTCAACAATCTGACTCACAGGTAACCAGTCTGCAGCTGCAGCCACGACATTCACAGTGATTTTATGATTATATTCACATATGCATACTTAGTTATCACATGAATGTCAAATGTGAAGACAATGCTAAAGTTTAACTGACTACTGTCTAGTGTCTCTTCAGTCCAAGCTTAATGATTATAAGACATGCAAGCACAGACAACCTTATCTTCTGGGGTGGGCATAACAAAACACTGAAAGACTAAAACAAGAGAATCACGAATCAATTTCAAAAAATAAATTACAAATAAAAAAAATTATAATTTCAAACAAAAAACTGTGAATCAATTTCCTTGTATTTCTCTTTTTTGATCATACATAAGATCTTACACTGGCCTTTTTGAAATCATGTGAATAATTCTGTTGTATTAGCCATAATGTCGTGTCAATATATAAAGGGGATGTTACAACATATGAGTTCATATGTATGCTTGTTAAGAACCACTGATTTTGAGGAGAGCAACTGAAAAAATAACACTGTTGCCAAAATGCAGGAAGCCTTGGATACCAAGTTAAGGACTTTTACAAGCAGCAGAAAGGTATTACAGTCACGTAGTGAAAAAACTGAATGAACATGGCTATGTCCAAAGATAACTGATACGGTACCACCAAGGGTGGCAGCAGGAGAGGAGAAACCAGGAGGTTGTTGTTGTGGCCATGGCAACATGACGATAAACGCCTAAACCAGTGCGATGGCCTGGGAGAGGGATCTGAGGAACAAGGCAAAGATCATAACCAGCATGCTAAGTGCCTGGTTAGGGAGGTGGGGAGGTGAGGAAAGACTCAGTGGGAAATCCAAGGCTTCTCGCTCCTTTGACAGAGAAGACTGATGGTCCAGAGACAGAGAGAGGGAAGAATAAGTCATGAAGTCATAAGATGAGGAGAAACAGGAGTTCAATTTCAGACATACTCAAGTTTAAATCAACAGTAAGACAGATGGAAATGGTGGCTAATGGTTGGGGAAACTGGGACTAGAGTGACAAGACCTAATCAGCACACAGGAACAACAGAGTTACGGAGAGGATGGAAGGACTCTAATGGAAGAGAGAGGGAGGAAAGAGGAAAGACTGTCAACAGCTGAGGCTCAGAGAACATCCACAACAAGCAGGGAAAGGATAAAAATCAGCCAGATGGAGCAGACACATAAGAGAAGTCCAAAAGTTCAGTGGTATGAAAGTCAAAAGAAGTAAAGTGATGGCAGAGATCAGCAGCAAATAGTACTGAGAGCTTGGAAACAAGCACTGAGACACAACCACTGAACCTGACCTGAAGAAGCTACCTGTGATCTCAGAAATGCCACTTGTACAGGCGTGAGGCCAGAAGGCAGACAGGAAGGCTATCCAAGTCCAGAGAGGACAAGGCATCAAGGGGGCACATCCGGGGCACACGTTCTAGAAGCTCAGCAGTGTTCAAGAGGGCCACAGGAAGAAACCTCAAGTCACTGATTACTGATTTCCACATGGAAGATGAAAAGATATGTTGATCAGTACAGACAGGGACTTTAACCTAAAACTGAGATCTGGGGGAAAAATGCGTCTACTCGAAAATGCATCACGTGACATAAAGAAAAACAAAATGAGACATACAAATCATATCCAATAATTCTCAAAGAAAGTAACACACACACTTTTCAAAGTGCTCAGACTTCAGGAAGTGGCTGCCCCATGTGGCTTAGCTGCGAGATGGACTGACATTCTGGGTCACTGTTTCCCTTGCTTTCCTGGATGAAAATGAGGGTAAAACACAGATTCTTAATAGCAGTTTTATTCACAGCAAATGCTTGCTAACTAAAGCTTTACTTCTCCAGTGTTCTTAATAAACTTATTTTTCAAAGAGCTTAAACAAAACTCTGGATCCATATGTCTCACTGATCGTAAATTCTCTCTAGGAAATCTCTTTCTAGTATGGTTACAGAATAAAACATGTATAATTTACTACATCAACAATTGTTACCTTTAATCACTTCATAAAAGGAGGAACCATTGAGTGGCTAGTAGATTTCAGGCATAGATATAGCTTTAAAATAACTTAGCTTCCAAAAAAGCAAATGATTATGCATATTGACTCAATAGTCTAACACTTATTATTAGATATTGAATTTTGGTTTTGTTTTTCGTAGTCTCACAAATTTTGACTAGCAAATTAACTGAGAGTTTTATAGCCTAGCAAATTCGTTTTTACTTTAGAACAATTTATGACAAGGAGTCCAAAATATACTGTGGCTAATTAATGACTTTTTTGTGGTTTCACATACATAATGCATTAGCCTTGTGCTAGCTTCTCCTCATATCCTACTGAACCATCTCTCTCTCTCAAATTTCAATGCATGTAAGTGGCTGAAAGAATAGAAACTCCATTTTCTCTTCTCTTTTATAACAACTTCTGGTGCAAAGGTGATTTGCTACTGAACATCAAAGAACAATAGAGAGACTTCGAAGGTTAAAGAAGATTACTATATGTGACTTTAAATTTCCAAAAATATAACACAGTAGTCCAGAATTCCTAGTGGTGTTATAAAGTCTATGTGCCCATAGGAAGAGAAAATATTTACATTAATGCTAAGAAAATACTACTGATATTTAAGCAGAGTAGTTACAAGCGCCAATATTAACTCTGTGCCAGAAACCATATTATTTTTAATTTGGACAAGAAGATTTTATAGGATACACACACACAAACACATATGACTTTAAAGACTATATACATATATATTCATACATATATATGTATATATACAAGAAAGCCCCCACAGCCACAACGCATGTGTGTGTGTGTGTGTGTGTGTGTGTGTGTACACACTTGGGGGTGTGAACCTATGCAAAAACCTCGCTTTGACCCAGTTCACTGGTTGGTATTGTTTTACCAGTGGGATCAATATTAGCGGCTGTTTCTATTATTCTGTTTCTATTATTTGAGCATCTGCTAGGAGGAAGCCCTGGAGAGTAAAAGCTGTGTCATTGACTTAACAATCCTTATAAAATAGAATTATCAAGTATTATATATCTTCTCGCAAACTCTCTCACAACCAAGCCACAATACGGTGGGGTAACATGAACAGAGTGACTGACAATTCACTCTCTAGAAGAGGAGAGAGAGAGATAGCACTTTGGAAGACAGAGAGGACAGAAAAGGCCAAGGAAACATGGGAGAGAAGAGATGAAACTCTAAGGGGAACATTTTATTCTGCCCAATAAGGGATATGTTCAAGATATGTTCAAGCTGGTTTGAGAAAAGGCAGAAGAACCAGAGATCAAGTTGCCAACATCCACTGGATCATCAACAAAGCAACACCGTTCCAGAAAAACATCTATTTCTGCTTTATTCACTATGCTAAAGCCTTTGACTGTGTGGATCACAACAAACTGTGGAAAATTCTCCAAGAGATGGGAATACCAGACCACCTGACCTGCTTCTTGAGAAACCAATATGCAGGTCAGGAAGCAACAGTTAGAACTGGACATGGAACAACAGACTGGTTCCAAATAGGAAAAGGAGTACGTCAAGGCTGTATACTCTCACCCTGCTTATTTAACTTCTATGCAGAGTACATCATGAGAAATGCTGGGCTGGAAGAAACACAAGCTGGAATCAAGATTGCTGGCAGAAATATCGATAACCTCAGATAGGCAGATGACACCACCCTTATGGTAGAAAGTGAAGAGGAACTAAAGAGCCTATTGATGAAAGTGAAAGAGGAGAGTGAAAAAGTTGGCTTAAAACTCAACATTCAGAAAACGAAGATCATGGCGTCTGGTTCCGTCACTTCATGGGAAACAGATGGAGAAACACTGGAACCAGTGTCAGACTTTATTTTTCCTGGCTCCAAAATCATTGCAGATGGTGACTGCAGCCATGAAATTAAAAGACGCTTACTCCTTGGAAGGAAAGTTATAACCAACCTAGACAGCATATTAAAAAGCAGAGACATTACTTTGTCAACAAAGGTCCATCTAGTCAAGGCTATGGTTTTTCCAATGATTATGTATGGTTGTGAGAATTGGACTATAAAGAAAGCTGAGGGCCAAAGAATTGATGCTTTTGAACTGTGGTGTTGGAGAAGACTCTTTAGAGTTCCTTGCACTGAAAGGAGATCCAACCAGTCCATCCTAAACGATATCAGTCCTGGATGTTCATTGGAAGGACTGATGTTGAAAACTCCAATATTTTGACTACCTGATGCAAAGAGCTGACTTATTTGAAAAGACTCTGATGCTGGGAAAGATTGAGGGCAGGAGGAGAAGGGGACAACAGAGGATTAGATGGCTGGATGGCATCACTGACTCAGTGGACATGGGTTTGGGTGGACTCTGGGAGCTGGTTGGTGGGCTGCCATCTATGTGGTCACACAGAGTTGGACACGATCGAAGTGGCATAGCAGGAGCAGCGACAGGAAGGCCTGGCGTACTGTGGTTCATGGGGTTGCAAAGAGTCAGACACAACTGAGTGACTGAACGGAACTGAAATAAGTGATAAGGGTGAGTTAAGAAGCACAGGCAGCCTCTCAATAGACTATCAGCATCTGGTTTGTTGGAAATATCTTAGTGCACTCCACATGGGTGTGCTAGGTTATAGGGATGTTTGCAGTGGGCAATTCCATCAGTGCCTACACTTATATGAAAAAAAAAATAGTACTATATTTACATATTCTAAACAACCTTTCCTATTTCAAAAAAGTATTTAAAAAATGTATACAAAACAATAGCGGAAAACCCTACAATGTATTATCATCAACATTGAAATCCATGGATCCCATTCCCTGAGCAAGTCAATGAATGCAAAATAAAGAAGGCAAATGGACTTGAGTACCAAAGGTCCTTCCAGTTGGAAAAACTATAATTCTGTCACTACAAAGTATTACTGTTTATGAGGCAGAGTTCTGCCTCCAACATGGCATCAATATAAACCTTATGGACCCGGTTTTAATCCTTTTTCCCTTCAACGGATGCATGAGCAATGTTGCCCTGGAATTAATGTCCCTCCCATCCTCCTAGGTATACATACTTGCAGGAGAAGCAGACAATTTAAATATACCATCCATTTCATTTACAGAGAATTCTAAAGCGGCAAAAAATGTAATGAGAAGGATAAGAGGGCTCCATTAATCATCTCATCAGTTCACAGGTCTGACGGGAATCATCAGTGCAGACTGACTGTATACAAGGGTTGATAAATCAGACTTATACTAGGTTTGGTACTGAACCAAAAAACCACTGTTTATAACCATTTAAGAAAGAAAGACTTCATCATTATCCTTGGAAGAATAATTTCATTAGATATATAAACCTCTTCACACAATTTAATATCATATGGGAAACATATCTATAAGCAAAACTCTTTTCTAAGCAAAAATCTCCCTAGAACTAAAATTTACTGGGGAGTTGGTTGTTGGTTCTTTTTTTTTTTTTTTTCTTTTTTTTTGGCTAAGGAGTAACCCAGACTTTGTTCCGCCTACTTACTGAGCTGTGGCTTAGTGAAATGGAATTTACAATTACTAAAAAGAAAAGAGCCCCAAATCCCACAACTCCTTTCATTTAATTATTCATGGCATTGATCAGCACATTTATTTTTTAAAATAGATAAAGTTAGAGCAGCGCTCATAGAGGAAGAAAACTTCTTCCATACTTAAATTACAATGGACTTAGGAGTTTCTTTATCCAGAGTTTGTACTTTACATATGTAAATTTTAAAACCAATCAAATATCATCACAGCATATTTGAAACAAGTTTACAATGTTCAAAGCTATCTTTGCAGGTGACACTTCTCATTCTAATTCACTCACCAGGATTAATTTCTGTATATTGCTCTTAATCATAAAAATTAGACACATATAGCAATACTAAAAATAAATGTGGTAATGAGGGAAATAGAATGGATAAGTCTTAGAAATTACCTCAGGTTTTTTTTAAAAAAATTAACTTGCAATAAATTACAAGACATTGAATTTAACAGAATATCATTAAGAGTATCATGATACTCACACCCCATATCATTTAAGAGTACCTTGGAAACTTCTAGAAGAAAATTTAGAAGATACAGAGTTCCCTTAGAGTGGAAAATCATCTGAAAATATAGCAGTCAGCAATTCTTGGACTTCTCTGGTGATGCAGTAGTTAAGAATCTGTCTGCCAACGCAGGGAACACAGGGTCAACTCCTGGGCCGGGAAGATCCCACATGCCTAGGAGTAACTAAGCCCGGGTGCCCCAGCTACCGTAGCCCATGAGCCCTAGAGCCGTGCTCTGCAACAAGAGAAGCCACCACAACGAGAAGCTCACACTTCACAGTTATAGAGTAATCCCGCCTTCTGCAACTAGAGAAAGAACGAATGCAGCAAGGACCAGCACAGCCAAAAATAACTAACTAACTAATTAAAACAAAACAGTTCCGTCGAATGCTGTGTGCCACACTGCTTCTTCCCATCAAGTATGTATTGCCTATTCTTGATTCTGGACTGGCCTGGTGACATGCTTTATCTAGCAGAATACAGCAGAAGGGACATTCCGCTCGTTCCAGGGTTAGACCTTGAGAGGTTTCCACTTTAACTCTCACGGGAAGTAAAGGAGACCAAGGCTAGCTTACTGAGCATGACAGGTTCAGTAATAGTAACGATGACTAAGCAACCCAACCAGGTCCCAGTCAGTCCAGTTACCCCAGGAGGCAACAAGCTTGGGGGTAAAGGTATCTTAGATTCCCAGATCCAGACACTGATTAAAGATGCACTGTGCCTGAAGAACCCTGAGTGAATCTCTGTCTCGCTTACAGAGCTGTAAATGATAAAGTGACTGTTTTAAAAACCACTAAAT
This sequence comes from Neotragus moschatus, assembly GCA_006410615.1. Lineage (NCBI taxonomy): Eukaryota > Metazoa > Chordata > Mammalia > Artiodactyla > Bovidae > Neotragus > Neotragus moschatus. The sequence goes on along the minus strand of SJYA01002905.1, from coordinate 58,477 downwards.
TTGGGGATGATTTGTTATCCTGCAAAAAGTAACCGATACATTTATAATTGAATTCAACACCGTGTCATTTCCACTCACATTAATTCTACAAAAGAATCAATGAACAAATATTTCCTTCCAGTGAGACGTTTACTAGTTACAAGGCACAGAGAAAAAAAAATAATAATAATTGTAATCAGTTCAGTTCAGTTCACTCACTCAGTTGTACCAACTCTTTGCACTTCCATGAACCGCTGCACACCAAGCCTCCCTGTCCATCACCAATTCCTGGAGTCCACCCAAATCCATGTCCATGAGTCGGTGATGCCATCCAACCATCTAATCCTCTGTCATCCCCTTCTCCTCCTGCCCTCAATCTTTCCCAGCATCAGGGTCTTTTCAAATGAATCAGCTCTTCGCATCAGGTGGCCAAAGTGTTGGAGTTTCAGCTTCAACATCAGTCTTTCCAATGAACACCCAGGCCTGATCTCCTTTAGGATGGACTGCTTGAGTCTCCTTTCAGTGCAAGGGACTCTCAAGAGTCTTTTCCAACACCACAGTTCAAAAGCATCAATTATTTGGTGCTGAGCTTTCTTGGCAGTCCAACTGTCACAACCATACATGGCCACCAGAAAAACCATAACCTTGACTAGATAGACCTTTGTTGGCAAAGTAATGTCTGCTTTTTAATATGCTGTCTAGGTTGGTCATAACTTTCCTTCCAAGGAGTAAGTGTCTTGTATTTTCATGGCTGCAATCACCATCCACAGTAATTTAGGCACCCAAAAAATTAAAGTCTGACACAGTTCTCACTGTTTCCCCATCTATTTCCCATGAAGTGATGGGACCAGATGCCATGATCTTAGTTTTCTGAATGTTGAGCTTAAGCCAAATTTTTCATTCTCCTCTTTCACTTTCATCAAGAGACTCTTTAGTTCTTTGCTTTCTGCCATATTGGTGGTGTCCTCTGCATATCTGAGGTTACTGTTATTTCTCCAGGCCATCTTGATTCCAGCTTGTGCTTCATCCAGGCCAGCATTTCTCATGATGCACTCTGCATAGAAGTTAAATAAGCAGGGTGAGAGTATACAGCCTTGACGTACTCCTTTTCCTATTTGGAACCAGTCTGTTGTTCCATGTCCAGTTCTAACTGTTGCTTCCTGACCTGCATACAGGTTTCTCAAGAGGCAGGTCAGGTGGTCTGGTATTCCCATCTCTTTGAGAATTTTCCACAGTTTGCTGTGATCCACACAGTCACAGGCTTTGGCATAGTCCATAAAGCAAAAGTAGATGTTATTCTAGAACTCTCTTGCTTCTTCGATGATCCAGTGGATGTTGGCAATTTGATCTCTGGTTCCTCTGCCTTTTCTAAAACCAGCTTGAATATCTGGAATTTCACAGTTCACATATTGCAGAATCTTGGCTTGGAGAATTTTGAGCATTACTTTTCTAGCATGAGAGATGAGTACAATTGTGCAGTAGTCTGAGCATTCTTTGGCATTGGCTTTCTTTGAGACTGGAATGAAGACTGACCTTTACCAGTCCTGTGGCCACTCCTGAGTTTTCCAAATTTGCTGGCATATTTAGTGCAGCACTTTCACAGCATCTTTTAGGATTTGAAATAGCTCAACTGGAATTCCATCACCTCCACTAGCTTTGTTCATAGTAATGCTTCCTAGGGCCCACTTGACTTCCCATTCCAGGATGTCTGGGTCTAGGTGAGTGTGAGTGATCATACCATCATGGTTATCTGGGTCATGAAAATCTTTTTTGTACAGTTCTTCTGTGCATTCTTGCCATCTCTTCTTAATATCTTCTGCTTCTGTTAGGCCCATACCATTTATGTCCTTTATCAAGCCCATCTTTGCATGAAATATTCCCTTCATGTCTCTAATTTTCTTGAAGAGATCTCTAGTCTTTCCCATTTTATTGTTTTCCTCTAGTTCTTTGCATTGATCGCTGAGGAAGGCTTTCTTATCTCTTTTTCCTATTCTTTGGAACTCTGCATTCAAATGGGTATATCTTTCCTTTTCTCCTTTTCTTTTTACTTCTCTTCTTTTCACAGCTACTTGTAAGGCCTCCTCTGACAGCCATTTTTCTTTTTTGCATTTCTTTTTCTTGGGCATGGTCTTAATCCCTGTCTCCTGTACAATGTCACAAACCTCTATCCATAGTTTATCAGGCACTGTGTCTATCTGATCTATTCCTCTGTTTCTCACTTCCACTGTATAATCATAAGGGATTTGATTTGGGTCAGACCTGAATGGTATAGTGGTTTTCCCCACTTTCTTCAATTTAAGTCTGAATTTGGCAATAAAGAGTTCATGATCTGAGCCACAGTCAGCTCCCGGTCTTGTTTTTGTTGACTGTATAGAGCTTCTCCATCTTTGGCTGCAAAGAATATAATCTAGCTGGTTTTGGTGTTGACCTTCTGGTGACATCCATGTGTAGAGTCTTCTCTTGTGTTGTTGGAAGAGGGTGTTTGCTATGACCAGCACGTTCTCTTGGCAAAACTCTGTTAGCCTTTGCCCTACTTCATTCTGTATTCCAAGACCAAATTTATCTGTTACTCCAGGTGTTTCTTGACTTCCTATTTGCATTCCAGTCCCCTATAATGAAAAGGACGTCTTTTTTGGGTGTTAGTTCTAAAAGGTCTTGTAGGTCTTCACAGAACCATTCAACTTCAGCTTCTTCAGCATTACTGGTCAGGGCACAAACTTGGATTACCATGATATTGAATGGTTTGCCTTGGAAACGAACAGAGATCATTCTGTCGTTTCAGAGACTGCATCCAAGTACTGCATTTCAGACTCTTTTGTTGACTATGAAAGCTACTCCATTTCTTCTAAGGGATTCCTGCCCGCAGTTGTAGATATAATGGTCATCTGAGTTAAATTCACCCAATCCAGTCCATCTTAGTTCACTGATTCCTAGAATGTCAACATTTACTCTTGCCATCTCCTTTTGACCACTTCCAATTTGCCTTGATTCATGGACCTAACATTCCAGGTTTCTGTGCAATATTTCTCCTTACAGCATGGGACCTTGCTTCTATCATTAGTTACATCCACACCAGGGTGTTGTTTTTGCTTTGGCTCCATCCCTTGATTCTTTTTGGAGTTATTTTCCACTGATCTCCATTAGCTTACTGGGCACCTACCAACCTGAGGAGTTCCTCTTTCAGTGTCCTATCCTGTCCTATACTGTTCATGTGGTTCTCATGACAAGAATACCAAAGTGGTTTGTCATTCCCTTCTCCAGTGGACCACATTCTGTCAGACCTCTTCATCATGTGATATCAACAATATAATGTGCATTTAAGCATGATTATTAATTCATTAAATGAATATGGAATGAAAGATACTGACTGTATGCCACGAACAGGTGACCAGCAGGTAGAAAATTTTGTAATGCAGAGGAGTATAAAGCCAATGATAATACATAATGCCAAATGCTATCACGGGCTGCCCTTTGCTAAATTGCTTCAGTTGTGTCAGACTCTATGTGACCCCATGGATTCCAGCCCACCAGGCTCCTGTGTCCACAGGATTCTCCATGCAACAGTACTGTAGTGGGTTGCCACGCCCTCCGCCAAGGGATCTTCCCTACCCAGGGATCAAACCTATGTCTCTTAAGTCTCCTGCATTGGCAGGTGGGGTTCTTTACCACTAGCACCACCTGGGAAGCCCAAAATAACAGAGTTAAAATAAAGATATGGAGATTTTTTTCTAAATCTAGAAATAACTATGTTGAAGCAATATAAGCATCATAAGAAAAGTGGCTCATTTTTTGTAAGGATTAAATGAAGTGGTTAGCATAGCACTTAGCACGTAATTAGTCCACGTTAAACGGTGCTGAAAAATCTCAACTATACAAAGAGTTACAAGAATTCAAACAGGGAATGCTCATGAGTGGTTTGCAGGTTATTTGCAGATTTTTTCTAATTGGTTCAATAATTTTGAGAGGGTACTCTCTGCCCATTGGGAGTATAACCCAGAGGGGCCAAAATAAAGACATGTTTCCTTCTCTCAAACTACTCAATCTGGAAAATACACACCAATTAAGAATAATGAGAGATACAGAAGGTAGAGAAAAAGATCATAACCTGTTCAGGAATGCTGTTTAATTTGAAATTCTTAAGAGGAAGAGGAGTAAGCCAGGCAATGGCTACTGGGTATGTATGTATGAATCCATTGATATGTGTCAGGGTGAGGCAGAAGCAATGGGAAGTGTAACCCAGCCATTTGTAACAGTACATGCAAAGGTCTGGTCAAGAAATGGAAGACATCCATCATTGTTAGAATCAGAAAGCACAGGGAGGATCGCCCCATAGTGAGGCCAGAGGGGGCAGGAGGGTGAGAGATCACACAAAGTCCTCAGGACTCATGTCAAGTATCCTGGACTTTAACTTAAGATCAACTGAAATTTACCAGAGTTTTCATAAGCATTTCAACAGGGTTTTGTATTTAAAACACATGATGCAGTGTGAAAACAGAATCAGAATAGTCAAGAATAGATACTGGAGACAGAAGCCAGACTGTATGCTTTTGCAATAACTGAGAAAAATGATGATGGTGATTTAGCTGAAGCTGTTGGCATTAAAGGTGGAGGGAACTGGACAGTTTCAGCAGATATTCTGAACATAGGAAAGACAGGACTTATTGCTAATTAATGCCTCAAAAAAGGGGAAGAAGTAAGCAAGAAATCCTAGGTTTGTGGGTTGAGCAACTGATTTGATTCTGGTGTTGCTTTCCTGTGGGGACAATGGAGAACACACTGGTAGAAAAATAACTCTGGCCAGGACTCTGGCTGACAAGGTCAGCTCTATACCTATCAAGGCTGAAGGGCTCTGAAACATCCAAGTAGACACTGTATATTGACCAGCATAAAGGAGGATATGCTATACCAACAAACAACTTGCACATCTCTGGAGATGGCAGCAGTGAAGTTTAACTCATGCTCATATTTGATGTCCACTGCAGGTCCACGGAGGGCTCTGCTCACGGCAGTCACTCGGCTCCCGGGCTCACGGAAACTCCATCTAAGCTCAGGCTTTCATGGCTGCAGAAGCATGGATGGGCTCCCGGAGTCCCTGCAGGGAGGGACTAAATGTGAGATGGTCACATTCCTTTAGCCAAAGTAAGTCAAGGGACCAAGCCTGCCATCAACAATGCAGCAGGAAAGAAATCATCCTTTCCTTGGGAAGGGGTAAATGATTATCAATAGCTTCTTACAGTAATAAAGCAAACAATTAAGATAAATAGGTTTAGGCTTTTAGATTAAACTAACTAGAGCGTGAGAGAGAGAGATGTGAGAAGAGAGATGTTAAGGTGAGTTTTTTAAAAGATGGGTATGACTTTCAAGGGGGTTCCCAGGTGGCACAGTGGTAACGAGTCTGCCTGCCAATGCAGGCGGTGCAAGAGATGCGGGTTCAATCCCTGGTGGGGAAGACTGCCCGGAGCAGGAAATGGCAACACACTCCAGTACTCTTGCCTGGAGAATTCTATGGACAAAAGACCCTGTGGGGCCGCAGTCCATGGGGTCGCTAAGAGTCAGTCATGACTGAGCAACTCATAATTGTGCTCAAGCTAGCACATGATTTTGACAGAAGAAAGAAAATCATTAAGGGCTTCCCTGGTGGTCCAGTAGTTGGCAATCAGCCTTGCAATGCAAGGGATACTGGTTTGATCCCTGACCTGGGACGATCCCATATGCTGTGGAGCAACTAAGCCTGTGCGACACAGCTACTAAGCCAGCACTCTAGAGGCTGCAAACTACAAGTGCTGAAGCCTGTGCGCCACAGAGCGTATGCTTTGCAACAAGAGAAGCCACTGCTATGATAAGCCTGCATACCACAAGGAGTAGCCCCCACTCGCCACAACTTGAGAAAAGCCTGCACAGCAAAGAAGACCCAGTGTAGCCATAAATAAATAAATCTTAAAGAAACAAAAAATTAAGAGGATGCCAGATATTAATGTGGGATGATGGAAAGGAAAGCACCAGTGCGAAGTGAAAGTTTTCCTTAGATTTTGCATACCTCTCTTTACAATGAAGAGGAAAAAGAAGGGGAAAAATAAGTAAATGCCTCATTTGAGGGAGAAGGAAAATGAGCCAATCAAAGTCTCCATGACCAAAAGAGGAAAGAGCAGACCACCTTGGAAAGGAGGGAAATGACAGGGGTAAGCTGGGAAGGGAAGCTGGGAAAGGAAGCTGACATAGGTCCTGAAAAGTAAAGTCGATTTTAATCAGAGATGAAATTTTACAAAGAGAGGAAAATGGGTCTACTTGGTGTCTGAGATGAGTAGAAAAGTTCACTCACAATCACTATGGAAGACAAGGCAATAGCTCTCATTTACATTTATATATATATATTGTTTTTCTTATAAGTGAGGCTGTTCTGGGGTGAAATATGCATTGCTTCTAGACATGGGACATGCAGATTCCATTTCTGGTTAGGCTGTTAATCTGTTATTTGACCTAAGGTATTCAATGAATCTTTTTGGTCTCACTAGTAAAATATATTCTAAGATGCTAAGCTGTATACGCATTTTTGGACCTACCATGAAAGCAATACAAAGAGAGATTTTACCTAGATCCACCCCCTCCTTGGTCTCTTAGCACCTGAGAGTCACAACAGGACACAACCTCCAATCTCCCTCCATGCTCTAATACCTGACACTCCACTCAAAGCAAAGTCTTCCTCTGTCACAATTTACAACCTACCAACTATACACCTAACATGTTCTCCACTGCAACAAGCATGGAAATGATCCACCGGTTCGAGAACTTGCCAGGACAGCTCTTACCAATGATCAGGAGGCCTTCCCTGATCATTCTACTTGATAGTCAGCTCAGATTCCTTTTCCTCTGAACTCCCTTGTCTTTTCACATATATCACATTTCCATTTTTCTATGAATTTATATATATAGAGAGAATGCAAATAGAGAATACTAAGGACACCACCACTAATATTGTACAAAAACAAATATCAATAGGTAGCAAAACTATTGACTTTCCCCTAAGGTCCTTACCTCCTATACCTATTACAACAAATCTACAGAGTTGGAATCAATATCCCAACTTTAAAGATGAAACTAAGCTGAAGAATATAGCCAAGGTCACAAACTATTCAGTGGTGAACAAAGTTTGCCTGAATTAAGACGCCCAGGCATTACGATAGGTACAATTTCATAATATTGTTCACTAGGTTTCGAAGTACATGTCAGTTCTTCCCATTGGACTGTATGCTCCCTTAGAGCCTTCATTATATTTTCTATTACTGGACCTCAGACTGAACTCTTCCACTCAGACAGCAATTAAAGAGTTATAATTCATTCAAAGGCAATAAACAGACATTTACATTTCCTGTTCCTTATTTGAAAAGCAACTAAAATCTGGAGGGCATTTACAATGCTTAATGGATATGAGGCTTGCTGGTACGGCAGTTTTCATTATTGGCTCAAATTCTCCAACCCTTCCTACCTGTGCCTTGGCCACGGAACAGTTCCTCCCACTTAAGGGGCAGAGGATAGCCCTGTTCCCTAGAATTTGGCTTTGGCCATGTTTCTTGTTACAGCCCGCAGAACATACAAAGGTGATATGCTAGTTGCAAGCCAAGATCTTCTATGTTTCTACTTAACCTTTTGTACTCATGCAACTGGCATGAGAATAGTTTCCATCATGGAGCTTCTTCAGCTTGCACCTTAGAATAACATGTGGAAACACTTGAATCAGCCAGACCTGCAGCTTGAGCAAAGCCCAGTCAAGATGTGCCACCCCTCAGCTCATCCACAAAAATAAGAGCAAGTGTAGCTGAGTTCAGCAGAGCCACCCCAGCCAATCTGCAAACGTGAAAACTAGATAAATTTCTCTTTGAGGCTACTGAAATTTTCTGGTTGCTGTTTATGTAGAATCATTGTGGTAATAAATCAATCATACAAGTAAACTGTACTAATGATTCACAAATAGTTCTTCTTCACCCCCAGACCTATATGTGGAATGTGTTTCTGCCCATTGTCTTGCCCATGCAGTTTTTTGATAGCATATTGAGATATGAGACATAGGCCAGGACTCAGAAGAAACTATAATGTGCTAGGAAGGGTTTGGTTTAGTCTCATAAGATGTTGGGATTTTACTAAGATCTTAGACTTCTAGCCTGATGATATGATAAGACTTTGGGGGTATAGTTTTTGTAGAGGGAATGAGCAAAATTTGTATGCTGCTGCTGCTAAGTCGCTTCAGTCGTGTCCGACTCTGTGTGACCCCAGAGACGGCAGCCCATGAGGCTCCCCCGTCCCTGGGACTCTCCAGGCAAGAACACTGGAGTGGGTTGCCATTTCCTTCTCCAATGCATGAAATCTGTATATATGTGATTAAAAGCATACTTTGTGTGCATGAGGTACATAATGGTAGATTAACTATTATTTGTAAACATTTACTTTATCTTTTTATTGGCCATATGGTGGCTTCTGGCCAACAAAATGCTAGAAAACGTGATATATGACCAGTTCTAGCCAAAGTTTTGAAAGCAACTGCACAGTTCAGGTAAGCCCCTTGGGTTTCTATTCCCTTCCATGAGAATATAGCCAAAATAAGGACCCTTCTTAACTTGAATTCCCTAGGAACAAAATCTGAGATGAAGAAGGTTTAATGGAGAAATGATTGTGAAAAAAGGGAGGGAGGAGAGGTATTCGGAAGTTAAGAAAAAAGGCAAGAACAGCCAGAGGGGAACTGGTACAGACGCTGCAATGGAGGCATCAGTTGGTCCCAAAGGGCTTTTGGCATTGGGATGATCCTTCCGAGTTGTGCCAAAACCAGGGGACCAGGTTTTGTTGTCCCTGTATCAGTCAGTCACCTGTATGAGCCACCGCCCAAGAAAAGGCATAAACTTGGCTGAACCAGCTCCCTACACAAAAGGAAATTCCTAGGTGAGAGGAAGCTGAGGGCCATTGATAGCTGGTTTTCCGAGCAGACATGGGTAGATATATCGGCCCTGAAGCGGTGGACCTGCGGAGAGCGCCACAGTATCTACTACAGCTGGGCCTTCAACCTGAACTCCAAAATGGAAAGCAACTTCGGGCAGATGCACAACCACTCCACAGAATGGAAGGGAGCCAGACTGTCCCAGCTGTCTGGGACATGGCAACAGAGGGGAGGGGACTCTATTGTTAGAAACCCTTGAGACTTTCAGATAGTTAGTTATAAAAGAAAAGCTGACTAACAGCATTTATAAAATAACAAAAAAAGAGATAAGACCCCATGTGTTTTTTAAATGTGACCAGTTTTGGTTTTTAACATTTACCTATCTTTTATAATATGTTTTAAAAATTAGAATGTGTGTGTTATTGCGGCATAAACTTCCCCCAAACTGAATCACTTAACCACATGTATTTGCTGATTATTATGCATTTGACATGAGTTAAGCTGAGCAATTGGTTTGCCATTATGCCTGGGGTCATTCATGCGATATTAATCTTTCGATGGCCTAACTGATCACTCACATGACTGATTACCAATTTTGGCTATTGGCTCTGCCTTTATCTGGCTACTCATTGTTACAAGGTTTTCCTGGACTTTTTACATGGTGGTCTCCGGGAGAGATGGCTTCCTAGGGGGCTCAGTGATAAAGAATCTGCCTGCCAATGCATGAGACACAGGTTCGATCCCTGGTTCTGGAAGATCCCTGGAAAAAGGGAATGGCAACCCACTCCAGTATTCTTGCCTGGGAAATCCCATGGACAGAGGAGCCTCGCAGGCTACAGTCCATGGGTCGCAAAGAGTCGGATGTGACTTAGCAACAAAAACAACAACTCATGGCAAGAATGGAACCTCCCAGTGTCTTAAGATTGAGGATCAGCATTCACATTCATACCTACACTTCACTTTATCTACATTTTATTGCTCAAATACCATAACTTAGCCCAAAGGGAAGGGAAATAGATTCATTGCTTAAAGGGAAGAAAGAGCAGAGTACCAAGGACAGTGAAATTGCAGCCATCTTTGCAGACAGCCTCCCACAGGGCTGATGTGTGCTTTATCTTTTTCTAAAGTTATTTTTCTCTCACAATCAAACTTGACAGACACATTTTAGACTTTCCTTTCCCCACCCTGGGGGTGGGGGGTAGGGGACACCTGCAAACATATGTAATTTTTTCAATTACAGACAACTGAAAAAATTTACCTACTAGGGGTCAGTATAGAAGAGTCAGTTCAAAAATATGACCCTAAAGCAAGAAATAAAACTAAGAAAAGGAAATAAAGAGAAGAGGAGATGAAAAAGAAGGGAGGAAGAAGATACTAACTTTAAATAACACTGACATTTAACCCTATATAAAACTGCAAAAGCCTCCCTATGGTTAAATTTTATTCTCTTCTGCTTGAACGCATACAAAATGGATGCATTTCGCGCGTTTATGTGTGTGTGTGTGTGTATGTGTGTGTGTGTGTGTGCACGCTGTCGCTTCAGTCCTGTCAGATTCTATGCAACCCTGCGAACTGCAGCCCACCAGGCTCCTCTATCCATGGGATTCTCCAGGCAAGAATACAGAGTGGGTAGCCATGCCCTCCTCCAGGGGATCTTCCCGACCCAAGGATCAAACCCGCATCACTTACGTCCCCTGCATTGGCAGGTGATTTCTTTACCACTAGTATCATCTGGGAAGTCCTATGACTTTATGATTTGGGATTAATCTATTCCCTATTCTAATCTATGTCTTGGGTAAGGTGTGTTGAGTAGATAAATCAAAGTGGGTGGGAAGAATGACAAAGAAATGATCAGATTACTAATAATCAGATGGAATCATAATTAAAAAAAAGAAAATCAAGATTCAGAAAGAAAACCCCAGAAGTTTCTGGAAAAATGACAAGGTATTCCCAAGCTAGTTGTAATGCAAAAACATTTATAGCAACAGATAATTATGACCCTACTAGATTAAAAAGAGATAATGCCTGTAAGTCTAGCATTTCTCATCTTTGGTGATATGTATGCCCTCCATGTATAAGAACCTTTACAGAATACATGGTTTGTTTCATGACACAACAAAACCTATATACTAAGACCTTTTTGTTATTTTTAAAAACTAATATTTCTAATGAGTACTACAAGAACAACCCCACAGAGGCAATTACTGCTTAATATTAGTGAAATAACAATTCAGTAAATTAGCACTAAATATAAACATGTATTATCTTTCCATTGCATATGAGAAACATTTTATTTAATGGCATGAGAATATGAGCGAGAAAATATTTGACACACAAGACTCAAGTTTCCAAACTCCACAGTACTCAGTTGGTTTCGCTTGTCAAAAATAAAAGAAGTTCCAGTAAAGAGTCACTGAGAATAGTTGAGAAAAATGGCAAACTGCCCAATATGTAAATGTGAATGCCTTTGTAGGTATAGGGAATGGGTGGGGGTAAGGAGGTACTGTCTACTGCTGCATGCGCCCAACTTGGGTACAACTGTGCCTTATCTATATTCTAGAGGCCTCAGAATATTCATCAGAATTAGTAACAAGGAATGGTAATCAGCAACTTTCTGCTGCTTTACATTCACAGAGGCGGCCAGCCCAAGTGAGTAGCAGCCGTAAGATTAGATCCCTAGCTGTACTGTTCGGTTGATTTTAATTGCCTGAAAAGGGTCATTACCGTCTACTGCAATGTGTTAAGTTATTTTAAAGAGTGACTATTTCTATGTAAGAAATAAAAATGGACTCTGATTCAGTTTTTAAATACAAGAACACACTCAGCTGGGTCTTCATCCTGGTGGCAGAAAAGTGCTATCCAACTCTGATTAAACAAACACGTTTACCTGCAAGTCTTGTTAAAAGTAGTACTGCAAGTCACACAGATTCCCAAACCAATGACCACAGAGAACCAGCCAAATGTCATATCCTGGTTTATAAAATGCCAAGATTTCCATTTCCATAGCAACTTTTTTTTTTTTTTTTTTTTTTACATACAGGCAACTCCAAGGTAAGGAACTGCATGATATTTAAGAAGACAAATATTTGCATGGAAAAAGGTCTGTAGAAGTGGAAATTTTGACACCTCAAAGATACTTGAAAAATATTACATCAGTGTAGGCTCACATGGAAACTGCAGCTCTTAGGATAGTTGTCCTTTAAATTAAAATTCTAGACTCATGAACCTATATATGGCATAAAACAGCACAGAGGTATAAACACATTCTTGAAATCAGGTTAAAACAATAGTGACACCAGAATAAGATCTGTTGTCTAGTTAATGTAATGTACTAGGATCGATGTACTGGTTCTGGTATCATAATACAGCTATATGCAACGTCACCACGGGTAGATGGTGAAGGATATTCAGAACTCTTTGTACTATCGTTGCAACTTGCTAAGAGTAAAATAACTTCAAAACAAAAAGTTTTAAGATGTAGGTTACCAAGACTCATTCCCATAGGTAACTCCAAAAGTCCTGTAAGGGCCAAGGGATTTCCATTATTTCAAGGACAGTCCATGTTTCTAGAAAAATAATTAACTGGAAGTGAAAAAAGAGTATATTCAGCACAATAAAAGGGGCTTTCTGTTTGAAGGATAACTGGTGAGACTGCTTAATGCTCATAAAGCTTTCATCCATTTATAAGCAATTACTTATAGCTCAGGAAGAAATGCTTTTGATTTCTTGTGATGTAGTCATTTAGTTATTTCTTTTCCGAATGTTTTACTCTAATAAAAAATGAAATTTGAGAATTCCAAATTATCCCCTTGCACTAAAACGAACCAATTACACCAAGGACCAATCCATGATACTGACAACCGTTAGCTTATGCTTCTTTTAGGGTATAGGTCTGTTAAAAGAATTTTCTAAACTCAGATCATTATTAAGATATTCATCTACTGTCAATGAATGGCTTGTCACCCTGTGTAAAGTAAAATAAAATCTTTACATATACATTAAAATAATTTTAAATTCAAAAAAAGAAGCCCTAATATAACTAATCTACCTTTTTTTCCTTCCACAAATACTTACCAAAATCCTAATATGTGGGTTCCACCCTACTCACAGACTATCAGGAAAAGCAGATGTTAAAAAATTAACAGTGTTAAACTCTAATCCATTGTCTCTCTAAAGAACATTTTGAAACACAGGAAAGAGCAGACAGCATGGGGCAAATCTAGTCTGGGAGGATCAGAAAGACTTCTTGAAGAAACATGGATGGGCATAACTGGATAAATGGTAGGATTGAGAGTAAAGAGCTTTCCTGTCAGAGGTAACAGTGAATTGAGGGTAGAGATGAACAGAAATGGGAATGAGGGGCTTGAGACGGAACCCCTGGGTGCAGAGACCCTGAAGTCATGTCACAGTGAATTGTAAGGAAAGATGGCTCCTGTAGTGGGAATGCTCTATGTGGGGGGGAACCAGGGAAAGAAGTATCCTGTAGACAGGCTGCCTCAGTGGCACTTTCTCTCTAGGCAGTGAGTGTCCAATGACACAAGATGGATTAACACAACACCATGGGTTGGAAAGACTGGAGCAAGAAAGGGAGTGTGGGAAGGAAGATCATTTCTTAACCTGCCGTATTTAGGTAAAACGTGTACAGGAAATAAAGTGCTTGGACCCTAAAGTGAAGGTGTTAGTCACTCAGTTGTGTTCAATTCTTCGCCACCCCACGGACTATATAGCCCACCAGGCTTCTCTGTCCATGGAATTCTCCAGGCAAGAATACTGGAGTAGGTAGCCATTGCCTTCTCCAGGGGATCTTCCCAATCTAGGGATCAAACCTGGATCTCCTGCATTGCAGGCAGATTCTTTACTTGAGTCTCCAAGGAAGCCCTTGGACACTACACTGGTGCATAATAACCTGAAAAAAAGTTCTTGTATTTTCAAGCAATTGACTACCTATAGGAACAAAGGAGGAAGATGATGCCACTGGTGCCACTTGCCTTGAGGACCACGATGAGAGTCAAAGAAAAAAGACATCATCTAAATTTGAACCAGCTTGAGAAGAAAAAGGATGACTGTCATATTGACAAAATAAGTCTGAAGTAGTAGATATTCAGGAGACCTAAGAGACTATGCACAATGCCACAGAGAGAATACTCTGAAAGCCAGCTGCAGACTTTCGCTGAACAGGGAGAATCTTCACAGAATCCTTGTCACAGGGGTCCTCAGGCGCATGCTGCAAACTCAGTGCCCCCAAAGCACAGTTCTCATGGGTGGGATCAGGGCTTCCTAGTGGCTCGGTGCTGAAGAATCTACTAGCCAAGCAGGAGACAGGGGTTCGATTCCTGGGTTACGAAGATCCCCAGGAGAAGAAAATGGCAAGGCACCCCAGTATTCTTGCCTTGAAAACCCCATGGACAGAGGAGCCTGGGGGGTTATACAGTCCTTGAGGTCACAAAGAGTCAGATACAACTTGGAAAGTGAACAGCAACAGCAGGCTGCATGGGTGGATCAAACTCACTGTGAGCCAGGTACTATGACAGGAGCTGCCTTGCAGTAGAAAGGAAAACAGACGCAGTAACTGCTTAACCAAACTGATCACACAGATTGCAGCCCTATCTAACTCAATGAAGCTATGAGTCATGCAATGTAAGGCCTCCCAAGATGGACAGGTCATGGTATAGAGTTCTGACAAAATGTGGTACTCTGGAGAAGGGAATGGCAAACCACTTCATCATTCTTTCCATGAACAGTATGAAAAGGCAAAAAGATAGGACACTAAAAGATGAACTAAGGTCAGTAGGTGCCAGATATGCTATTGGAGAAAAGTGGAGAAANCTAGGCTTGGGGGCCATCTGTTCTCAGTTGTGACTACCCAGCTCTGCCACTGGAGCACCGAAGCAGCCAAAGCCAGTATGAAAAAGAATGAGTATGGTCCTATAAAACCTCATTCACAAAAACAGGGCCAGGGTTTGCCAAACTCTGGATAATTCAATAAGCGTGGAGCAAAAGAAAAAAAAAAAAAAAAAAAAAAAACACCCAGCTGTGGATGTGTCTGGTGGTGGGAGTAAAGTCTGATGTTGTAAAGAACAATACTGCATAGGAATCTGGAATGTTAGGTCCATGAATCAAATTAAGTTGAAAGTGGTCAAACAGATGACGAGAGTGAACATCGACAGACTCTGTGAACTAAAATGGATGGGAACAGGTAGATTTAATTCAGATGACCATTATATCTACTACTGTGGGCAAGAATCCCTTAGAAGAAATAGAGTAGCCATGAGTCAACAAGAGTTCAAAATGCATTGCTTGGGTGCAATCTCAAAAATGACAGCACATCTCTGATCATTTCCAAGGCAAACCATTTAACATAATAGTAACCCAAGTCTATGCCCTAACCAGTAATGCTGAAGAAGTTGAAGGTGAACAGTTCTATGAAGACCTACAAGACCTTCTAGAACTAACATCAAAGGAAGGTGTCTTTCTCATTATAGGCGAATGAAATGCAAAAGTAAGAAATCAAATGATAGCTAGAATAACAGGCAAGTTTGGCCTTGGAGTACAAGATGAAGAGGACAAAGGCTAACGAAGTTTTGCCAAGAGAACACACTGGTCATAGCAAACAACCTCCTCCAACAACACAAGAGATGGCTCTACACATGGACATTATCAGATGGTCAATACTGAAATTGGACTCTACCATCTGAGCCATCAGAGAAGCCTGTACTGAAATCAGATGCATTACATTCTTTGCAGCCAAAGATGGAGAAGCTCTACACAGTCAGCAAAAAAAAAAAAAGAGAGAGAGAGAGAGAGAGAGACCAAGAGCTGACTGTGGCTCAGATCATGAACTACTTATTGTAAAATTCAGACTTAAATTGAAGAAAGTAGGGAAAACCACTAGACCATTCAGGTATCTAAATCAAATCCCTTACAATTATACAGTGGAAGTGACAAACAGATTCAAGGGATTAGATCTGATAGAGTGCTTGAAGAACTATGGATGGAGGTTCATAACACTGTATGGGAGGCACTGTTCAAAACCATCCCCAAGAAAAAGAAATGCAAAAAGGCAAAACCGTTGTCTGAGGAGGTCTCACAAAAAACAGGAAAAAAAAGCAAAAGGCAAAGGAGAAAAGGAAAGATGTACCCATGTGAATGCAGAGTTCCAAAGAATAACAAGGAGATATAAAAAAGCCTTCCAAAGTGAACAATGCAAAAAATAGAGGAAAACAATAGAATGGGAAAGACTAGATATCTCTTCAAGAAAATGTGAGATACCAAGGGAATAGTTCATGCAAAGATAGGTGCAATAAAGGACAGAAATGGTTATGGACAGAAGAGATTAAGAAGAGGTGGCAAGCATACACAGAAGAACCATACAAGAAAGATCATAATGACATGGATATACCCCATGGTGTGATCACTTATCTAGAACCAGACATCCTGTAGTGTGGAGTCAAGTGGGCCTTAGGAAGCATCACTATGAACAAAGCTAGTGGAGGTGATGGAATTCCACCTGATCTATGTCAAATTCTAAAAGATGATGCTGTTATAGTGCTACACTCAATATGCTAGCAAATTTGGAAAACTCAGCAGTGGCCACAGGACTGGAAATGTTCAGCTTTCATTCCTATCCAAAAGAAGGGCAATGCCAAAAAATGTTCACATTACTGCATAACTGCACTTATTTCACATGCTAGCAAAGTAATGCTCAAAATCCTTTAAGCTATGCTTCAACAGTACATGGACTGATAACTTCCAGATGTGCAAGTTGAATTTAGAAAAAACAGAGGAAACAGTGATCAAATTGTCTACATCCATTGGATCACAGAAAAAGCAAGAGAATTCTAGAAAAACATCTACTGCAGCTTCGTGGACTACACTAAAGCCTTTAACTCTGTGGATCACAACAAACTGTGGAAAATTCTTAAAGAGATGGGAATAATGTACCTGCTCCTAACAAATCTGTATGTAGGTCAAGAAGCAAGTAAACCAGGCATGTGAAAACAGACTGGTTCAAAGTTGGGAAAGGAATACATTAAGGCTGTATATTGTCACCCTGCTTATTAAAATTGTAAGCAGAATATACTATGCTGGATTAAGCACAACCTGGAATCAAGATCAGTGGAAGAAATACCAATAACCTCAGATATGCACTTGACAACATTATGGCAGAAAGCAAAGAGGCACTAAGGAGCCTCTTGATGAAAGTGAACAAGGAGAGTGAAAAAGTTGTCTTAAAACTCCATTTTCAGAAAACTAAGATCCTGGCATCCGGTTCCATCACTTCATGGCAAAAAAATGGGTTAACAATGGAAACAGTAACAGACTTTATTTTCTTGGGCTCCAAAATCACTGCAGATGGTGACTGCAGCCGTGAAATTGAAGACTCTTGCTCCTTAGAAGAAAAGCTATGACAAACCTAGACGACGTATTAAAAAAACAAAGACATTACTTTGCAGATAAATGTCTGTCTAGTCAAAGTTATGATTTTTCCAGTAGTCACACATGGATGTGGGTGTTGGATCATAAAAAAGGCTCAGTGCTGACGAATTGATTCTTTCAAATTTGGATGCTAGCGAAGACTCTTGAGAGTCTTTTGGCCTGCATGGAGATCAAACCAGTCAATCCTAAAGGAAATCAAGCCTGACTATTCATCAAAATGATTGATACTGAAGCTCCAATACTTTGGCCACCTGATACAAAGAGCCAACTCATTTGAAAAGACTCAACTCATTGGAAAAGACCCTGATGCTGGAAAAGACTGAAGGCAGGAGAAGAAGGGGATGACAGAGGACCAGATGGTTGGATAGCATCACCGACTCAATGGACATGAGTTTGAGCAAGCTCTGGGAGACAGTCAAGGACAGGGAAGCCTAGGATGCTGCAGTCCATGGCGTCACAGAGACAGTTGGACAGAACTGAGCGACTGAACAACTGTTTACAAGAAGGCTCACAGAACAGTCAATAGGTATCAGATGAGGAAACAATTCCAAGTTACAATAAGGAGGACATGAACAGAAAGTTATGGAGGATATGAACAGAAAAAGACTAACAGAGGTGCCCTAATTTTCAGAAGAAAGGAAATGAAAGAGAGCCCTCTCTTAGAAACTGGTATTTGAACTGTGACCTAAGTGTTTGAATCCTACAGGACTCTCTTATTACAAATAGCTCTGAACACCACAGAAAGCCATCTAAGTGCTTGGAGGAGAGGAATACTAATTTAATTTACATTGAAAAAAGAAAACTACTGCCCTGACAGCTGTGCGAGAAGAATTTGAGGAAAGAATCAAGAAAGAAAGCAGGGAAGCCAGTGCAGTTGTCTCAGGAAAGAAGATGGTGAGTTGGAGGAGGATGATATGACTGGAGGGAGGTGAGCAAATTGGAGAAATGTTTCTGAGTTATAATCAAAAGGACACATGAGAACTGAATCGCACTGGTTCCCAAAATAAGAGTTTTTCAAGTATTGTGATCCCAATAATTCTTTCTTCTATTAAAAATAGTATACCGTCAGGCTCATTTATCAGCAATATAATCAAAGTGCTTTTGGAATTACAGAGCTCAACTCTTAACATTTGCAAGGCATTCAGAGTCACGATTTAGAAAAACAAATCTGTTCTATTTTAGAACACAGAAAATTTATAGTCTGAGTTCTCAAGGCACCTAAGAGAGTGCTATGGAATTGCTATAACATACATAATCTATTTCTTAAAATGTCAATACATCTGCCATAAGGAATATGCATACCTTCTAAATTATTTTATCCTACTTAATAAAATAGTCATTTCTTCTCACTTTTTTTTGCAAGGCAGCTTCTTGCACAGTAAAGATTCTACAAATATTTACATTCCAAGTAGCAGAGCTGTTTGAGATGCAATAAAGTTCTGCCAGCACTTCTATTACAAAGCCTTATTTCTTGTTTATAACATGTACATAAAAAGGGGGGGAAATAAAACTGTACTGTGGATTGAAACTTGGCATACAAAGTTTCAAAGAGAAAGTGCATTTCTCCTGCAGCAAATTTTCAAAAGGAATATTCCATCGTGTTTAGGAGACATACTGAGCTGCAATGGGGAAAGGGACAAAGGGGCAAAGAACACTTGGGGGGAGTGGACACAAAAGTCATTTCACACACATGATCCGATACTCAATTCTGAATTTTTTATACAAATTAGATCTGAGATTGATATCTGTAACCCATCAGTCTCAAGCAGTGTTCTATCTTAAAATATTCTGTGGCTGCAGCATGCTAATTACTGCCAAACATCGTCGAAAAAAGGGGTGTTATCCAATGCATTATTATCAAGCGTAAGAAAGGAATAGCCCAATAGCATTAAGTGACTAATAAAACTATAGGAGCACCTCAGAGATGCCCATCTTCAGGGAAACAAAGCACCTCCCTAAGATCAGAAGGGTTATTAAAGCTGGACTGGTAATGATTAAATCAGAGATGGCAAGCAAACAGCATCAATAAATCCTCCTGCTATCTGCGTACTTCCTAATGCATAAGATAACATTACCTGACTGCTAACAACTTACTAACTGGTGACTGGAAAATAGAGCTTCTCTGTTTGGTGGCATTGCAACAATACACTGAGCTATATATAGATCTGGCAGTTTGAAAGGGGCAATTATATCTATATACTATTTCAGCACAAAACATATTAAGACTTAATGAAAACTTCAAGTTGGACACTTAAATTATGCAGTAAAAACAAAGCTGGAAAATGTGTACTAAATAGATGAGAAGGAGTTAGGAACTTATAAAAGAAAGACATACCTTGCCAGCAGAGTGAAGAGGTTATTATTTTGTAATAACTAGGCATATATGAAATGTGACGGTGATACAATTGAACACAAATCAGCAATGGAAAGGCCACAGCTTGTTGTCCACAGCTAATCTTTTGCTCAAGTTGAAACTGCTCAGCACTTTGGTCCTATTAAATGTTTTGTTCCCATTTGAAGGAACACTTGGGCTATCTGGTTGTGTTGTAACGGATATTTAAAAATTAGCTTTCTCCTGCAGAAATGAACTTAATGCCTTCATGTCTCCAGGCTGACATTAAGGACATCCAGATAGCAAGTAGGGCACGGGGCTGAGTGTTACTGTCTGCTGAGGCAGGCAGTGCCTGAATCCATTCTGCTACAAATCAATTAGCCACTCAATGCCTCCGATAGCCCATCTTTAGACAGGAGGCCCATGCATATGTATTCACTCCCACCACTCATGTAAAAACAAGTGTGCAGCAATTGGCTCTATGTTCCTGATGGATATGGATCCTTTCAGGGGTCCTCAAACCACATGTTGACTCTCAACTGATTACAAGGAAGCATTCAAACACGAGTAATCCCTGAGGCCCCTAATTTTATAATTTGCAGTCTTCCCATTAAGAAAGCTGAACCTATCAGACATCTTTTATGAACAATGCTTGAGAGAACCTGTCTTATTGCACTCAGTAATTGGCACATAGTAGGCACTTTGCAAGCACTGTTCAAACGTATATGGATATTAACCCCAGACAACTTCGTCGCTAGTACCTTGACCCACAAAGGGTTAAAACCACAAACTCAGACGCCAGGTTACCGCAGCCAAAGTCCTGTTACTGTTAGTAAACAGGGCTAACAAGGCAAAAGTAACACATTTGACTTCAATATTGAGACATAATAGCTGTTTCAAAAGCAATTACTCCTCCTTTCAGTCTCAGAAGGGCTCTGATTCACTGTTCTGATTAATTCCTGTTTTTAATCTATTTACAGATCAGAATGCTTTTTCAGCTGGTGTGATATTCATCTCTGTGGGGGTAGACAGAGACCATAGCACTCACAGTCTTCCTACTTCCCCCCCCTCCCCAGTTATTCTTGCTTAATCATCTTTAAATTATTTCTGCATTTAGCTAGTCACCATATGAGCTGGGGTTTCTGACCTCCCTCCTGCACAGGACACTTCTCCTGTCTGTTGCTTTCTCGAGCTGTTTCCCCACATCTTGCTTTGAGATGAACGGATTTAGCCACCCCTTTCCCAGAGCTCTGTCTGTGTCCCTCCCTTAGGCTCAGAATGGAGATTTGCTCTCCTTCCCATAGCGGGCACCGTTTGTTATTAAATCATTCCTCCGGGCGCATCTCTGGGTTGTAAATCAATAAACAAATAGGATACAGGGAAGGATAGGACTGGCGGGCCGTGGAGCTTTGCACAAGCAGAGCCCAGAAGCTGTTCACATCAAGCAAACCAAAAAAAGAAAAAAAAATCCCCCAAGGTGCTATGACTTGGACTGCCCGGTTAGCACTTCCTAGTTTTCTGATCTCAGTATTCTGGTACCTGCTTGGTGAGCTTCGCAGGGCTCCTCAGAGAGCTGAGAAGCATCCAAAGACGAGCGGCCAATCTCAATTACACTGGATCACTGCCCATCAGAGAAAACCTGGCAAATGAACGCAACGGAGGATTCCGTCCAAGACTGCAGATTTGAAAGTGCAAACAGAATGCAGCTGGAAAACTTGATGGCTAATAGAAGCATCCTCCACCTTGGCTTGCTCAGAGCTGGAAGCCAGAAGGAGGGTTCTGGCAAAAAAAGAAAAAAAGGTTTCCCATTTCCACTCTCTGCACCACGAACCTGGGGTTCTTCCTCTGCACCCTCTCATGGTTCACAACTTTTCCTCCCAACTTTCACTGGCCAAAACCGCTCCCTAAAGGATAAGCCAGGAGAACCCACCTCGCTTTTCGCCATGCTCCTGCCAGGGATGCGGCGCCTTCCTATCCGGAAATCAATCCTCCCCCGAGAAAAGGCAAAATAACCCCCCTAAAGGAAAGCAGCCAGGAGAGGTAGCTTTTATTCTCGACCCTTCAGGTGTACTTCTCCGCAAACAAACTTTGGGGCTGAGGAGCCCTGAAGCCAGTGAGGAAAGTTTGCCCCAGCGGATGGCTCATCCCAGTATCTGGACTGGCGGGAGGAGCCGGGCATGCCAGAACCTACCTGGCCCCTGCAGCTAGCTGACCAGGCGCCAGCCCCGCCAACTTGCCAGCCACCGACAGCCCGGGTCCGCCGGGCAGCAGTGCGCGCCCGCGCGAGCCGCCGCCGCAGTGTCCCGGTCCGCGCTGTTCCCAGCCGAGCCCAGGGCGCCCGCCCGACAGCCGCCGCCACCGCGCGCCAGGCTGCTGTGGCTGCTGCCGGCGCCGAGCAAGCGCTGCCTGCGCCTCCGCCTCTCAGCGCGGGCGCTGGAAGGGGGGGAGACGCGCGGGCGGGAGGGGCGGGGAGCGCTGCGGAACAGCCAACGAGGTCCCGCGCCTGGCGCCGCCGGCTCTCCCCGCTGCGCCCCGCCGGACCCCGCGTCGCCTTGAGCTCGGGCCGCGTGCGCCCGCGTGCGTTCGCCTTCCGCAGGGCCCTGGGCGCGGCGCCGGAGGGGGGAGGCGGTCAACGTGTCACCACTGGGTGGCCTCGTGCGCGCACAGTTGGGCTCCAGGGACCACGGGGTTAAAGGTAGGGGGTTCCTGCTGCTTCGCTCCTACAAGTCCATAAAGATGGACAATTTTAATATTGAAGTCAGTAATATACTAAGGGTTCTCTGTAGCAGGTAGTAGACTGCGCGGTTGAAGTCAATTAGTTATTGCTTGTCCCCAGAGCACCCCTGGATCTATTATTACTCCCTGCTTTAGTGATGAGGAAATAATTTGACTAAGGCTTCATTGACTCAGTTATGAGAATAACTCCCCCCGGGGGGGGGGGGGAATCGGTGTCTTTTTACAAGGACCCTGTGAGGTAGATCTTATCACCTTTATTTTCTTAAATAGCAGTGTTTGGAGAACCTGGCCTTGAATGCAAGCCTACTGAAAAACCCGTGCTTTGAACAGCTAGACTAGACTTACTTCCCTACCTGTGCAAGGATTGTTCAGTGTAGCTTTACTTCTAATCGAAAAACTGTAGGAAACAGCCTACCGTGATTAGGAGAATGGCTAGGTAAAACATAGTGGAGGCATAGGATTTAAAATATAATACAGCAGCTACAGAGAGGAAAGTACATATACCAATGTTGGCGTGAAATGACCTTCAAGAGGCATTACTAGGAGAAAAAGGGCTCCGGAAAAGTATTTTCAGGTTTTTGCTCAAAATACATGTGTGCATGCATATTTATGCCTTCACCATTTCTGGAAGGATGTCCCAAGATACTGATAACAAGAGTCCTTGTGAGTAAAACTGAAACTGGGACTGAATTTTATAATTATTTGACATCGTTTCTAAAGTGTAGCATAAATTTGCTTTCCTTTATAGTAAAAAAAAAAAAAAAAAAAAAANGGGGGGGGAATCGGTGTCTTTTTACAAGGACCCTGTGAGGTAGATCTTATCACCTTTATTTTCTTAAATAGCAGTGTTTGGAGAACCTGGCCTTGAATGCAAGCCTACTGAAAAACCCGTGCTTTGAACAGCTAGACTAGACTTACTTCCCTACCTGTGCAAGGATTGTTCAGTGTAGCTTTACTTCTAATCGAAAAACTGTAGGAAACAGCCTACCGTGATTAGGAGAATGGCTAGGTAAAACATAGTGGAGGCATAGGATTTAAAATATAATACAGCAGCTACAGAGAGGAAAGTACATATACCAATGTTGGCGTGAAATGACCTTCAAGAGGCATTACTAGGAGAAAAAGGGCTCCGGAAAAGTATTTTCAGGTTTTTGCTCAAAATACATGTGTGCATGCATATTTATGCCTTCACCATTTCTGGAAGGATGTCCCAAGATACTGATAACAAGAGTCCTTGTGAGTAAAACTGAAACTGGGACTGAATTTTATAATTATTTGACATCGTTTCTAAAGTGTAGCATAAATTTGCTTTCCTTTATAGTAAAAAAAAAAAAAAAAAAAAAATTCAGGTTCAATGCATGATACTGGATGCTTGGGGCTGGTGCACTGGGATGACCCAGAGGGATGGTACAGGGAGGGAGGAGGGAAGGGGGTTCAGGATGGGGAACACGTGTATACCTGTGGCAGATACATGTTGATGTATGGCAAAACCAATACAATATTGTAAAGTAATTAACCTCCAATTAAAATAAATTTATTTTTAAAAATTACACTTAAATGAGCCCTGTCTCCTCTCCTGTCCTTGCCTCTCTCTGATTCCTACTGTCAGAGGAACATAACCTCAGGTCAAGGGTAGTGACCTGGGCCAAAAAGACCTGAGAAGGGATTTAAGGAAAATGGATGCTCGGCTGTTCTTTCTCATTTTTGCTTCCTTCTCCCAGAAATATGTGTTTCTGTTTAGTCCCCTACAACTCAGAAAGTAATTCAAGCTGTTGGAAAACTCCTTCAGGAGGTATACAAGACAACAGGCAGTACCCAGGTCAGTAAGATGCAGGGCACTGCTCCCTTCAGTGAAGCCCACACGCAGGGCTCCAGTCCTCACTGCTGGCAGAAAGAAACGGCTTCAAAGTGAGGCGGTGTACCCCAGAACCATCTGGGCAGCTATGCCTCCTTTCCCCTTGAGCACACAGTAGGGTCCTGGGATATCCTGGGTAACTTTGATCGTGCCCACTTTAACCCTGTCTCTCACCTTATCAGGAAAACTATTCTTCCCTGTCAAAGAAATGGCTGAATGAAAAAAAAAAGAAGATGGAATTATTTATGTTTCAAAAGAGGGGAGGCAAGCATAGATAGAGCTCACTGCTATAAATAAAAATAATGTGCTTTTCCCCATCAGAATTAAATTGCAGTAAATTTGGACTCCTTAAGGTCTTTCTACTTAGC
Source organism: Neotragus moschatus (assembly GCA_006410615.1). Classification (NCBI taxonomy): domain Eukaryota; kingdom Metazoa; phylum Chordata; class Mammalia; order Artiodactyla; family Bovidae; genus Neotragus; species Neotragus moschatus. The sequence goes on along the minus strand of SJYA01002905.1, from coordinate 33,848 downwards.
AAAAGAAAAAAATAGAACCGGTACCCAATGGTGGTTTATGGTCGTTTCAGTTATTATTGGTTACTGTAAATAATCTTTTTGCTTGCAATCTGGGAACATGTTGGCAAACCCCCTGAGTGTGACAGCATGTTTTATTGGGTAGAACTGGTGTATTCTGGAAGGAACTGAGGAAACTTTCCATGCAAATTATGTTCATGCCTTCACCTAGCAGGTGCAATTACTGCCAGGCCCACATCCATCACAGGAGTGCCTCTTCTCTTAATATTTTCAAGCTGATGTCTCACAATGCATTTTCCTTCTCATACATACATAAACATAGACTCTGTCTAATGGGAAGGGAAAGAGCATTTTTATCAAGGAGGGGGAGCTGGCCCCAGGCAGCAAAATGACGGGGAAAAGACAGAAGTTGCTTTAAATTAGAGGGAGAGAAATCCAGACCTGAACCCTCCACTGCTGTCTCCAAATAATTAGTCATTTCCAAACACAGATTACATTGCCTGTGCTGGGGAAAGCTGATTAGCACTGGAAAGAAATTTAGTGGAATTTTGAAACTATGGTTGCAGCAGAGAGGGGGACACCCTAAATTTGCAGGAGTAATGATGAGCATTTTGTGTGAACCACAGTTTCATAATCAGAAGAGGTAAGAGGTGTGTAAATATATGTATATAAAGAGATATGCATGATTTTATTTCCTCCCTTTGCTCAAAATGTAAAGCGTAAGTGAGTCAACTGAAAACCTGATATTTACCAAAAGTTGATACACAAGAGCAGGTTTAAATAAAATTTCCATCCAATTTCTGGGCCGGAAGCCCAGGAAATTAAAAAAAAAAAAAAATTAAAGGCACATGTGGGTCTTCTCACTGTGAATGCCGGATGGAGTTTTTATTGAATTTGGCCTCAACTGATTGTAGCATTATAAGCAATTCTGCAGTTAATTTTCAGCAGCCATTTAGATGGCAAGCCCCCTCCCCCTTTTTTAGGGGATTATAACTAAGAATAATAACTTCCTTTTTATATGGCACCTTTTATATCAAAGCACTTTAAAGTGTGAGATCATCTTCCCATTATTAAGATACCCCATCTGTGTTGGAATATAGAAGCTATTTCATGCCACTGACACTGCGTAACATTTATTTGTGTGCCTATTTATTGCAAAGCAGAAAGAAATGAAGAAAAATACCTACTAAACCCACAGATTGACATTCTGAGGGAAAAGTGTAAATCGGAATGTAGCCAAGTTACTAAGTTAAACATATGCATGCTAAGTCGCTTCTGTTGTGTCCGACTTTTTGCGACCCTCTGGACTGTAGCCCACCAGGCTCCTCTTTCCATGGGATTCTCTGGGCAAGAATACTGAAGTGGGTTGCCATTTCCTTCTCCAGGGGATCTTCCCCACCCAGAGATTCAATCTGCATCTCCTGAAGCTCCGGCATTGTAGGCGAATTCTTTAACTCTGAACCACCTGGAAAGCCCCATGTTAAACATATCCATTTCTGTAAAAAGAGGTGAGGAGTCTTCTAGNAGTGGGTTGCCATTTCCTTCTCCAGGGGATCTTCCCCACCCAGAGATTCAATCTGCATCTCCTGAAGCTCCGGCATTGTAGGCGAATTCTTTAACTCTGAACCACCTGGAAAGCCCCATGTTAAACATATCCATTTCTGTAAAAAGAGGTGAGGAGTCTTCTAGTTCCCATAGGTGGAAAGATAAGTCCTATGAACTTTCCCATGATACTGTCCACAAGTAAAGAGCTAGATATACAGATTGTATTATTGAGTATACAGAATTGTCATCTCTAGGGCTGAGGTGGGTGGTTCTAGAAAATTCCTTGTGTCAGACTAAAGAGTTTTCAGTATTCCAAATGAGAGTAAAATCTAGTTGTCACAATAACTGGATAATGCAAACAAACGTTCTTCCATGAAACTTTCCCCTTAACTGTCTTATTCAAGCAATTTCTCCACTTTTATGGTAAGAGTCAAACTGGAGGATTCTGGAAACATGAATGCATATAAAATGCTTATCAATGTACCTGAAACTTAGCTTCTGTTTGGTTAAGATAACTAATTCATTTGTCTATGGTGCTGGGAAAGATTGAGGGCATAGAGGAGGAGGTGGCAGAGGATGAGACGGCTGGTTAGCACATCACTGACTCAATGGACATGAGTTTGCACAAACTCTGGGAGATAGTGAAGGACAAGGAAGCCTATGCTGCAGTCTGTGGAGTCACAAAGAGTCACACAACTTAGGGACTGAACCACAACAACTCACTTTTCTCCTCTGAAGGTGATTGCCAAAATTTCTGCAATAGCTACGCTGTCATTCTGTTTACTTCACAGAATAGCCCTATGTGACTTTTTTTAACGTGTTTTTTTGTTGCCAGAATCCCTCGATAGAATGTAAGATGCACAAAAGTAGGGTCTTTTTTTGTTTGTTTACTGTGGCGTTCACTGCTCCCAGTACATATCGTCAGATATGTACGTGTACCATACATGATACGTGTACCATAAATGTTTAATGACTGAAAGAATTTCCAGTGCGCCAGGTATTCATTGCTTATACCCAGTACCTTGCAACTCTTAAAACAACCCCAGGAGGTAACTTGTTTTAACATCTTTTTTACAGATGAAGGCACTAAGACAGAAAAATGAATTCATATACTTGGAAGCTCTTTGTTTGAAGATTATCCAAGCTGAAAGCAGCAAAGTTTGGCCTTGAACTGAGGGGGTCTGGTGCTAGACTCTCCTTTCTGTACATTCCTATGACTTTTAGTGGATTTTGCTACCCATTCTAGTCCAGCGCTTGTAAAACTTTAATGTGCCTGCAACTGGAAATATGTTTAAAACACAGATTCTCACTTAGCACATCTGGAGTAAGACCTGAGACTCTGAATTTCTATCAAGTTCTCAGACGACGTTTGTGCTACTGGTCCAGAAACCATACTTTGAACAACTATGTTTTCATTTTAACATACCATCCAATTGGTGCATCTCAAACCTTAGGGATGGAAATTAATGGAAGTTAACAATATTGGAATTCCTTAAATAGGTATGAAATCACAGAGTTCTATTGAGAATTATTTCATCTAGGTTAACAGAGACTAGTCCAAAGTAAAATCTTAAAGAATATTAATTTCCTATACAGAAGAAGTTGCTCAGTTGTGTCTGACTCTTTGCAACCCCATGGACTGTCCATGGAATTCTCCAGGCCAGAATACTGGAGTGGGTAGTCTTTCCCTGCTCCAGGGGATCTTCCCAACCCAGGATCGAACCCAAGTCTCCCACACTGCAGCCAGATTCTTTACCAGCTGAGGCACAAGGGAAGTNGTCTGACTCTTTGCAACCCCATGGACTGTCCATGGAATTCTCCAGGCCAGAATACTGGAGTGGGTAGTCTTTCCCTGCTCCAGGGGATCTTCCCAACCCAGGATCGAACCCAAGTCTCCCACACTGCAGCCAGATTCTTTACCAGCTGAGGCACAAGGGAAGTCCAAGAACACTGGAGTGGGTAGCCTATCCCTTTTCCAGGAAATCTTCCCGACCCACAAATTGAACCGGGGTCTCCTGCATTGCAGGTGGATTCTTTACCAACTGAGCTATCTACAGAAGAAGAAACTGAGGCACAGAAAGATTATGTAACTTTTCCCAGTTCACTGGTGGCAGAGCTGAAATGGCAACCACCTGTCCTGTTTTTGATTAGAAAGTCCTGACTTCTCTTGGTCAGTTTTTTAAAAGTAGATTGCATGGGAATTTGAAATAGCAACAGACTGACAAGGTTAAGAGAGTTGGTAAAGAGAGTGTGCACAAGTGTAGTTAGCAATTGCGCTTTGGTAGAGATGAGGTTGTTGCACCCTAAGGAAGAAATGAGGCCATTTGAAGTTCAGAGCTCTTGAACTGATAACCTATTACATAGCATGATAAAGACTACTGCATATAAAAGCCCTTCCCCCTAATGTATGTGACTATACACAAATAACATAAGTTGCCTACTTAGTAACTCTGCTGCTGCTGCTAAGTCGCTTCAATCATGTCCGACTCTGTGCGACCCCATAGACGGCAGCCCACCAGGCTCCCCCGTCCCTGGACTGGGTTGCCATTTCCTTCTCCAGTGCATGAAAGTGAAAAATGAAAGGGAAGTTGCTCAGTCGTGTCTGACTCTTCGCGACCCAATGGACTGCAGCCTGCCAGGCTCCTCCATCCATGGGATTTTCCAGGCAAGAGTACTGGAGTGGGGTGCCATTGCCTTCTCCCCTTGCTGCTGCTGCTGCTGCTAAGTCGCTTCAGTCGTCTCCGACTCTGTGCAACCCCATAGATGGAAGCCCACCAGGCTCCCCCATCCCTGGGATTCTCCAGGCAAGTGTACTGGAGTGGGGTGCCATTGCCTTCTCCACCTTCTCCGCTTAGTAACTCTATTTATAGGGTTTTTTTGCCCCTATATTAATGGGCATAAATTTAAATATTTAAATATGATCATGTTCCAAAAAGGAGGTTTTGTACATATGTCCCTTCATTGAAAATATGGGCTTTTGCACAAAGTAACTTGCCTTTCATTAATTTACCTCATCCCTTTTTTTTTTAAACTATGAGCTTCAATAAATATTTTATCACTGTATCTATCTAAAATGTTTTCCCCAAGACTGCCAACATTTCTTGGATAAAATGAAGATTTTTTTTCACATGCTGAAATATAGAAAAACATCCTTTTTATATTTTAATTCTGCTCATATTGTTATTATGATGCAAATTTTTGACAATAAGAAGTATTTGATGTTAAAAATGGGCTTCTTCTCTGTGTGTATCTTTGAAATATTTTACACATCTAAAAAGCTTAGCTAATGTGGTAAGACAAAGGGTGTTTTTCTAAGCTTATGGTGAAATAAAGTTCTTTAGAGGGAATTTGAGAATGAAAAACAAACACTTTTTTAATGAATAGAGGATGACTAGTATTAATTGAAAAAGTATCTTGGATGCAGAATAAAGAATGAAAGCAAAGGTTGTTTTAGTCAGCTCTGTGTCCTGAAGCAAATTACCGCAGACTGGCTGGCTTAAACCATAGGCATTTATTTCTCACTGTTCTGGAGGCTAGAAATGCAAGATGAAGATACCAGCACGGCTGGGTTCTAGAAAGCCCTCCTGCCGGTTTGTAGATGGTGACTTATTGCTGTATCTTCACCTGACACACAGAGAGAAGGCGTTCTCTGTTCTCCTCTTATTAGGGCACAAATCCCATTCAGGAGGGTTGCACCCTAATGACCTAAGTACTTCCCCAAAGCTCTACCTCTTAATGTCAAATTTTTAATGTAACAAGCAGTTACTTCACCAGTAAACGTGAGTTTATTCAAGAATAGAGGAATTGTAATTCAGAATACCCAGAAGATAACAAATTTGGAGAACAAGGTAGAGGAAGTTAGTGTAATGGGGAATTGTTGGGGGAGGGGGGTGGTAATAAACAAATGGTCCTTTGGGAGAAGCTGAGAGTACAAAGTATGGAGGCTTTACATGGGTTGAGCTGCTACCTTCTGATTGGCTGGGCTGTTTTAGGGTGGAGTTCACTTGTCTCCTCCCTGTTAGATAGTAAAGCAGGCAAGCCTTTCTCCGTGAGATGCAGGCATGTGTCTTTTCCTATCTGTAGGACATGACCATGCATGGCAGGCATGAGAGCGCCCCCCTACAAACCTGCACAGACTCCAATGTTAGCTGAGGTTTCTTTCATTCATTCCACAGTATCATCACACTGGGGGTTAAGATTTCAGCAAATGAATTTTGGGAGGACACATTCGGAGCATCACAATGACATGAAGTAAGCTGAGGTAAATACGATGCTAGATATAGAAACCATTGCCTGGAAAAGAGGAGAAAGAGGAGCAAGTTTGTGTTGCTTTATTTGCTCTCCTCAGATCCTAATAAGCCTACACAGTAATATGGTGAATAATATTTTGACAACATTTAGAGCCATCTGTATGAACTGAGTCTTTTAGGCTCTGAAAAAGGAAATAGAAATTGGTTTACATTTCAGCCAGTTTACCCCATTGAAATGCTTTTTTCTTTATGAACTTAACGTAACACTAAAATGAGCAGTGTTATTGCCTCAGTCTTCTCTGACCCTTCGCAACCCCATGGACTGGAGCCCACCAGACTAAAAATAGCACAAAGTAACGATCATAATTCCTGAACATCTAATCTTAGCCGCTTGATCTAGAATAATAATTTTAAAAGATCCATTTCCACTATTTACTAATAACTGGGCAGTGTCTTGGGGGAGGAGTAACTTCCACACCTAGTCACAACTGACCAAAATGCAAGGAAACCTTGCCTTCCTCCAGACACTGGAGTAAAAGCAGCTGATTCCTAAGGTTCTAATAACCATTTTTGGACCTCTCACAGGGTCTAACACACAGAAAACATTAAAATGTTCATTGAATGAATGTGTATCAAGTGGCAAATTTCTAGAATTCCTTTTGATTATGTGCCATTTATTCTGATCACCTACTTTTTTTTTTTTTTTATTATTGTCAATATGATTAAAGGGAAAGATTTTTCTGATTGAAATACACATACTTCATTAGGCTAAATATCCTTTCAAGAAACTGATAACTAGAATCCTTCAATACTTCTGAGACTTTTGCCTCACATTAGATTCATGTGGGACTTAAGCAATCTGAGTGCCTGATTTCACCTCTTATGCTGAGCTTGATATTTCTAGGATGCAATACCCAGGTATATCATTATTGTATTAACAGACCACGTAATCCAACTATTCAGCTAAATTTGAGAAGCACTGTGGGCTGACATGTGTCCTTTCAAAAAAGATATTGAAGTCCTAACCCCAGGTACCTGTGAATATGCTTTTTTTGGAAATAGAATTTTTGCAGATGGAATTAGTTAAATTAACGCAAGATTTTAAGGATTAAGGTGAGCCTTAATGCAATGACTGGTGTGCTTTTACAGTCAAGGGAATTTGGACACACAGAGAGAAAAGAATTCCCTGAAAAGACCCAGGGACAAACAGGAACAGAAGGAAGACAGCCATGAGAAGGTGGAGGTTGAAACTGGCTTTGTACAGCTATAAGCAAAAACACATCAAGGATTTCCAGAAAGCATGAGAAAGGAGAGAACAGGCATGGAACATCTGCTCCCTCCGAGCCACCTTGAAGGAACCCACCCTACTGATACTTTGATTTTGGACAGCTGGATTCCTGAACTGTGAGGGAGTTAATTTCTATTGTTTTAAGCTACTGAGTAATTTGTCACTGCAACTGTAGCGAATGTATATGGGGCTTCTTAGTGGGTCCAAGAACAAAGCTGGCTTGCAGTTAGTGAATTCCTCCTTTTACTTAGTCACCTAGCTGAACTGGTGGGTGGGTTCTAAATCATTAGCCATTTTCACTGACTATGCTAGAGCAAATGTTCTTCTTCCATTCCTCTCTCTGCCCTACCTCAGTCATTAAGCCAGGCAGAAAATTTTAAAGCACTTATTTGCATGAAACATTTGTTTTAAGTCATTGTTCTAGAGCTTAGACTTTGCCACTTGTTAGCCCAAGCTTTTGTTTCCTTACATGTTTTCTATCATGGTCTGTAAAATACTGAATCACATTACTCCAGTATTTTCTCTTTTGGCCAAGTTTAGCTGAAGCAAGAGTCAGTTAATATAACTGAAACATTTTAACATTTGAAAACAATGAAAAAGAAATGGGTTTTTTTTTCTTGAATTTTTTAGCCAAGGCAATAGGTCCCCAAGTATATGTACCCATAAAACAATCTCTTTCAATTGTTTTTTCAGTACTTATGAAATACTCCTACATTACAAATAATTTTAAATGTGAGATTCAAAGTGAATTTAGGTGACTCTTAGTCATTTTCAAACTATTATCACAGTTATCACAATCACTGGGAAAACAAGTATAGGCATGATTTGAATGTGGGTGCAAACAACCTAGTAATCAAAACCCGAAAAAGCAACTCTCTTCCCAATCAGCCATTTTAGGTGATAAAATAAGTAATTGTAAATGTGACTCTATAGTTAATGAGGATGTTCTGGTTATAGCATGAATATGTGTGAAACTTCAGAGCAGATTTAGAAGTTTATAAATTATAATCCCCCAGTATGACCATTGTGTATCTGACACCTTAACTGAGACAGGAGAAAAGGGGCAAGGCATAACCTTTAAGAGAATGGCCTGGCCGTAGGAGATGCCAACAACTGGTTAGAATCAAATAGGTCCAAGATGGCAGAAGATTATACTTGAACCTCATTATACACTCATTGTAATACATTAGCATCTAAATGACACACCCACCAGTGAGTGCCATGACAGTCCTAAGACCAACCACAAGAAGTCAAAAAGTGAGTGGTGGCCCAACCATGGAAATCCTTACCCATTCCCCCAAATAATTGGAATAATCCACCCACTCAGGAGCCTATGAAATTATCCAGCCCATGGAAACTATCCACGTCATATTTCAGGTCTCTCTTGCATTTTGAAATGGCCCACACTATATCTGTGGAATGTGTTTCTCTGTAAATAAATCCTCTTATTACCTATCACTTCTTCTCTGAATTCTTTCTCAATGAAGCAAGAACTTTAAATTCACCCGAAACACAACTAACAAAAATTAGAACCACAAATGCAGGAGTACAATTACAAAAGCATCAGGAGAGTTATCAACTGAGTTCTTTTTTACATTGGTTAGTGAGTCATATGTATAGAAATACCACTAGTGACTTCTGTTATCAAAGATTGCTAGTTTCTAGAAATAAGCGTTCCTGATATTTTGACTAGTCCTATTTTGACCACTAGGTGTATTTCTCTGGGGCTGTTTCCGGCTTTTATATCCTCAGGAACCTTAGCAGGGGAAACAGGCATAATGAAAGGAAGGTGGAGAATTACAATAATACTACCTAGATGATTGGAGAGGAAAGATCTCTCCTGCTATGGAAAGCTGATATACTTTATATGCAGCTAATGGTTGACAACATAATTTGTGGCATAATTTTAGTGTGAAATGAAAATCTGGGACCCCTTGTTCGAAACACAGGGAAAAAATGTTGTCTATAAATACAGCTTTTTCCTTTCTTTCAGAGTTAATCTCTCTTGAGTTGGCATTTTCTTTATTTGCTGTTTAATGTCATTCTAAGAAGAATTAAAAATATTAATTTTTAGCATGAATTTTACCATGAATATTTGTGTTGTGCACAACCAGTTTTAAATGCAAAAAGGAACATTTAACTCATATGTGGCATCACCAAAATTACACAATTTATATTTTGTAGCTTCTATATGCATATATAGTTTGCTCTTCCCAGAACAGTGGAAATACTAGACAAAGCTAACTCAGCTGTTGTTATTTTATCTGATATGTATACATTCTACCAGTACTCTCTAGGTGTTTAGTGATGAATGAGGAACCATTGAAAGGAAAAGGAAATGTAGGTTTCTTTAACTTTCACATTTGTGAAAATTGGCTAGTACAGGAAATGATAGCAAATAAGAAAGAACATAATAGTGTTCCTTGGATGTTAGTATTCCTCAGAATGCCACTGCTTTTTCTGTACCGGAAACAAAATTCTGATTCCAATGGAAAATGTGCCCTCTTGGGGCTATCAGCATCTTGCTTACTCAGTTACAGATGTAACCAGCTTACTTTTTACTTTGATTCTTGTTGAATGCCCAGGCTTAGTGAGTGCAGTGGAAGTCTGTGCTTATGGGCTTGCAAGAACACTTGTGTATGGCAAACCAAAAACTGTCAGACACCAAGATTACATGTATCTCCTCTGCTCAAGCACATACTCGGTTGTCTGATGGATTTCATTTACAAAACACAAGTTCAAAGATAAATTTATTAAAAATTTCAGGGCAGCTACAATATAGCATTAAACAAAGAGCTGGACAATTGCATGGGTCAAGCCACCATGAAGCCCCCTGGGAAAAGCTGTTGTAAGCCTATAATTATAGTTTTCAATTTTAACTCTGCCCTTCCACTAGCATACAATGTCCTGGATTATAGGTAGGTTTTAAGGGTGATAGCTAAGACATTCAATCTAATAGATTACTTGAGATATATAAAAAATAGTGCTTTCATTTTTTAGCCCTTACAGCCACATTTTGACTCACTAAAAATCTATTATTTTCTTGTATAAAATAGGTAAGAACCATGTCCCTGAATATGTATCACCCTACTCCCTCCTTCCCTTTCTTTCTTTCTTTCTTTTTTCCTTTCTTCTTTTTTCTTTATGTTTCCAGTGTCCTTTCTTTGATTCATACTGAAAGTTTGCTTTCAAGAACTACCCACAGTTTGTGTTGTCAACCTGAAAAAGCTACCTAACAAGCCTCAGATAAGTAATATTTACTCGAAAGCAACCTTAAATATTCACTGGAAGGACTGATGATAAAGCTGAAGTTCCAATACTTAGGTCTCCTGATGCCAACAGCTGATTCATTGGAAAAGACCCCGATTCTGGGAAAGATTAAGGGCAGGAGGAGAAGGGGGTGACAGAGGATGAGATGACTGAATGGCATCACTGACTCAATGGACATAAGTTTGAGCAAACTCCTGGAGACAGTGAAGGACAGGGAAGCCTGGTGTGCTGCAGGCCATGGGGTCACAAAGAATGGAACATGGCTTAGCAACTGGACAACAACAGGAGAACAATATAATTCCACAGGCAGTCATACTGGCCCTCTTCTGCATGCATTCATGTGCATTTCGTTCTTTTCTTAAATTAGTGAAATCATTGATTTTGTTGTCTTTTTTAGGGAGCAACTTTTACCCTGCATGTTTAGATAGTGATGATAGAGTTTTTAGATATGTGATTCGGATAGACCTTTTGAGGGTAAATCTGCCTTTTCTGTACTATTCAGCTATTTTCACCACCACTCCTTTTTCAGAGAGTCCTTGCATTGAACATTTACATCATTAACTTTAAGCAAGAAATGGCAGAAACTCAAAAGTGACATACGTTTCACAAAAGCAGCCTGGGGTCTACATACACTCTTCCAAGTTTTCATACTCCCAGGTGCTGCTTCTGCTGGAAACATTCCAACTCTGCCCTGTATCTGGTACACCGCCCTGCTAACCAAGAGTGCAAATCTCATAAACCTTACTCTTAATAAGGCTACCAGGTTCAGAGCCAATCAAAAAAGGAACAGCCTTTATAAATATTCACACTTCACCAGAGACTGAGCTATAAAAATTAATGAATAGTCATAGGGAATCTCATCACTGACTGAGACGCATCAATGCAAAAACAAAACCCTATTTCCAAAAACAAAATAAAAGAAACATGTCTGTAAAATACAAGCTAAGAGTAGTATATGAGTACAATTATTTCAATTTAGAGATGTCTCTGTTATCATCCGTGCATCATTTATTTTCTCCTACCCAGATTAAATATAGATTTTTAGATATAAATATCTGTTTATAATACCACCCTTGTGGCAGAAAGTGAAGAACTAAAGAGCCTATTAATGAAACTGAAACAGAAGAGTGAAAAAGTTGGCTTAAAACTCAGCATTCAGAAAACTAAGATCATGGCATCCAGTTCCATCACTTCGTGGCAAATAGATGGGAAAACAGTGGCAGACTTTATTTTGGGGGGGCTCCAAAATCACTGCAGATGGTGATTGCAGCCATGAAATTAAAAGACACTTACTCCTTGGAAGAAACGTTATGATCAACCTAGACAGCATATTAAAAAGCACAGACATTACTTTGCCAACAAAGGTCCATCTAGTCAAAGTTATGGTTTTTCCAGTAGTCATGTATGGATGTGAAAATTGGACAATAAAGAAAGCTGAGCGCTGAAGAATTGATGCTTTTGAGCTGTGGTGTTGGAGAAGACTCTTGAGTCCCTTGGACTGCAAGGAGATCCAACCAGTCCATCCTTAAGAAAATCAGTCCTGAATACTCTTTAGAAGAACTGATGTTGAAGCTGAAACTCCAATAGTTTGGCCACCTGATGTGAGGAACTGACTTATTTGAAAAGACCCTGTTGCTAGGAAAGATTAACGGTGGGAGGAGAAGGGGACCACAAAGGATGAGATGGTTGGATGGCATCACTGACTCAATGGAAATGTGTTTGGGTAAACTCTAGGACAGGGAGGCTTGGCCTGCTGCGATTCATGGGCTCACAAAGAGTTGGACACAACTGAACGACTGAACAGAACTGAACTGATATGTTTTTAAAGACCTGTGTTTCCCAATATACCATTTCCCCCCTCCTACCTAAATAACTGTGTGTTCCTATGCCACAGACAGGACTAAGATACATGCGTTTTCTCTGTGTACCACATCTGTTTGCTTGCAGGACTCATGGGAAAGTAATAGGTGATTTTTCAAAGGTTTCTGGCTTGTTGTAAACATTTCATCCTGAAAACTGGAAAACTATTTGGTTCAACTACCCTCAATTTGAGAATAAAATATTTAGGTTTAAAACATAAAGCAGATAGAGGCATATGGGCTACAATGAGTCAGGAAGTATTCTGGACATTAAATCTAGGAAAGTGGAGGAAAATGTGTCTCTCCTTCCTTATTTCTCCCTTTACTGCTTGTTAAATAGAATTGTCATAGCCTCCAACCTCCTGCAGCTGTTGTGATGTTTTGCAGATTATATATTTGGAAAGCACTGTTGTTTTTCTGAATCTGTCTTTCATGTGATCAGCTCTTACAAATGATTTCAAGGTATGTGCTCTTACAAATGATTTCAAGGTATGTACAACTTCTGGTTGTATGATGTACTTCCCTTCTCACACCCTGCGTGCATCTCTATGATTAAACTGTAAGAAAGACCAGAGAACTCTGAGTATTTTAATGTATATATGAAATAAGTCCACAGAGACTTTCTTTATTTATTCCTTTAACACTCTTGTGATCCACAGCTTACTTACTCTCTCTCTGTCTCTGTTTCTCTTTCTTTTTTTTTTTAAGTAAATTATAGTTGACTTTCTGTCCATGGAATTCTCCAGGCAAGAATACGGGAGGGGATAGTCACTCCCTTCTCCAGGGGATCTTCCTGACCTAGGGGTCAAATCCAGTTCTCCTGCATTGCAGGCAGATTCTTTCTTTCTTCTTCTTTTTTTATTAATTGGAGGCTAATTACTTTACAGTATTGTGGTGGTTTTTGCCATACATTGACATGAACCAGCCACGGGTGTACATGTGTCCCCCATCCCAAACTCCCCTCCCCCCTCCTTCCCCATCCCATCACTTTGGGTTGTCCTAGTGCACCGGCTTTGGGTGCCCAGTTTCATGCATTGAACTTGGACTGGTGATCTATTTCACATACGATAACATACATGTTTCATTGCTGCTCTTTCAAGTCATCACACCCTCGCCTTTTCACACAGAATCCAGAAGTCTGCTCTTTATATCTGTGTCTTTTTGCTACCTTGCATGTAGGGTCATAGTTACCATCTTTCTAAATTCCATATGTACCTGTTAATATACTATATTGGTGTTTTTCTTTCTGACTTACTTCACTCTGTATAAAAGGCTCCAGTTTCATCCACCTCATTAGANTCTTTTTGCTACCTTGCATGTAGGGTCATAGTTACCATCTTTCTAAATTCCATATGTACCTGTTAATATACTATATTGGTGTTTTTCTTTCTGACTTACTTCACTCTGTATAAAAGGCTCCAGTTTCATCCACCTCATTAGAATTGATTGTGTATATGTACCACAGCTTTCTTATACATTCATCTGCCAGTGAACATCTAGGTTGCTTCCATGTCCTGGCTATTGTGAACAGTGTTGCCATGAACATTGGGGTACACGTGTCTCTTTCAATTCTCATTTCCTTGGTGTGTATGCCCAGCAGTGGGATTGCTGGGTTGTATAGCAGATCCATTTTCAGTTTTTTAAGGAATCTCCACATTGTTCTCCATAGTGGCTGTACTAGTGTGCATTCCAACCAACAGTGTAAGAGGGTTCCCTTTTCTCCCCACACTCTCCAATATTCATTGTTTGTAGACTTTTTGATAGCAGCCATTCTGACTGGAGTGAGATGGTATCTCATTGTGGTTTTGATTTGCATTTCTTTAATAATGAGTGATGTTGAGCATTTTTTCATGTGTTTGTTAGCCATCTGTATGTCTTCTTTGGAGAAATGTCTGTGTAGTTCTTTGGCCCATTTTTTTGATTGGATCACTTATTTTTCTGATATTGAGCTTCATGAGCTGTTTGTATACTTTTGAGATTAATTCTTTGTCAATTGCTTTTTTTGCTATTATTATTTCCCTCCCATTCTAAAGGCTGTCTTTTCACCTTGCTTATAGTTTCTTTTGCTGTGCAAAAGCTTTAAAGTTTAATTAGGTCCCATTTGTTTATTTTTGCTTTTATTTCCATTACTCTGGGAGGTGAGTCATAGAGGATCTTGCCGTGATTTATGTCAGAGAATGTTTTGCCTGTGTAGTAGTTTTATAGTTGCTGGTCTTACATTTAGATCTGTAATCCATTATGAGTTTATTTTTGTGTATGGTGTTCTAGTTTCATTTTTTTGCAAGTGGTTGACCAGTTCTGCCAGCACCACTTGTTAAAGAGATTGTCTTTTCTCCATTGTATATTTTTGCCTCCTTTGTTAAAGATATGGTGTCCATAGGAGCATGGATTTATCTCTGGGCTTTCTATTTTGTTCCATTGATCTATATTTCTGTTTTTGTGCCAGTACCATACTGTCTTGATGACTATAGCTCTGTAGTATAGTCTGAAGTCAGGCAGGTTGATTCCTCCTCCTGTTCCATTCTTCTTTCTCAAGATTGCTTTGGCTATTTGAGTTTTTTTTTTTTTTTTTTTTTGTATTTCCATACAAATTGTGAAGTTATTTGTTCTAGTTCTGTGAAAAATGCCATTGGTAGCCTGATAGAGATTGCATTGAATCTATAGATTGCTTTGGATAGTATACTCATTTTCACTATATTGATTCTTCTGATCAATGAACACGGTATATTTCTCCATCTATTTATATCATCTTTGATTTCTTTCATCAGTGTTTTATAGTTTTCTATATATAGGTCTTTTATTTCTTTAGGTAGATTTATTCTTAAGTATTTTGTTATTTTCATTGCAGTGATGAATGGGATTATTTCCTTAATTTCTCTTTCTGTTTTCTCATTGTTAGTGTATGGGAATGCAAGGGATTTATGTGTATTAATTTTATATTCTGCAACTTTACTATATTCATTGATTAGCTCTAGTAATTTTCTGGAGGTGTCTTTAGGGTTTTCTATGTAGAGGATCACATCATCTTCAAACAGTGAGAGTTTTACTTCTTCTTTTCCAATCTGGATTCCTTTTATTTCTTTTTCTTCTCTGACTGCTGTGGCTAAAACTTCCAAAACTATGTTGAATAGTAGTGGTGAGAGTGGGCACCTTTATCTTGTTCCTGACTTTAGGGGAAATGCTTTCAGTATTTTGCCATTGAGGATAATGTTTGATGTGGGTTTATATATATGGCTTTTAGTATGTTGAGGTATGTTCCTTATATGTCTGCTTTCTGCAGAGTTTTTATCATAAATGGATGTTGAAAGTTGTCAAAGGCTTTCTCTGCATCTCTTAAGATAATCATATGGTTTTCAATCCTTCAGTTTATTAATGTGGTATATCACATTGATTGATTTGCAAATATTAAAGAATCCTTACATCCCTAGGATAAAACCCACTTGGTCATAATGTATGATCTTTTTAATATGTTGTTGAATTTTGTTTACTAGAATTTTGTTGAGGATTTTTGCATCTATTTTCATCAGTGATATTGGTCTGTGGTTTTCTTTTTTTGTGGCATCTTTTTCTGCTTTTGGTATTAGGGTGATAGTGGCCTCATAGAATGAGTTTGGGAGTTTACCTTCCTCTGCAATTTTCTGGAAGAGTCTGAGTAGGATAGGTATTAGTTCTTCTCTAAATTTTTGGTAAAATTCAGTGCAGGCAGATTCTTTATCATCTGAGCCACCAGGTAAACAATAGTAAAAAATCTGCCTGTAATGTGGGAGACCTCGGTTTGATCCCTTGGAGAAGGGAATGGCTACCCACTCCAGTATTCTTGCCTGGAGAATTTCATGGACAGAAGACCCTGGTGGGCTACAGTCCATGGGATTGCAGAGAGTCGGACAGGATTGAACGCCTAACACTTTCACTTTTCATTATAGTTGATGTAGAGTAAATTAGTTTCATAGTCTGTCACCTGTTCCTCAAACGCCCCCCAACTTCAGTTCTAGAAACTTGCAGCTGCTGAATACATTAAGTATAAATTCATCAACTTTACATTGTGCTTTTTCACATTAGTACTCTGTCAGCATTAGGATGCTTTGGGTATGAAAAAATAGATACCCAAACAAAGAGGAAAATGTGCTTGTTTGTAAAACCAAAAAATCCAGAGTTATAGTTAAGTTTTATATAAAATTAAAGGCTTTAGATAAAGATATAAGGTGTTAGATCTAGAGCCTTATATCACCTCATCAATAATCAGGCTCTCTCTTCTCTCTTACCTTTGAATTAAGTTGAGTGTTCTCACCATTTGGCTACTCCTGGTCGCTACAGGCCTACATCTCTCACAGTCAAGTGTATCTGAATGAGATTGCTCTCAATCCCAACAGTTCTAAAAGATGTTCCAGAATGAAGTCTTAGGACTCACCTGGTGGTCCCATGGCTAAGACTCCGTGCTCTGCATGCAGAGGGCCAGGGTTTTTTCCCTGGTTGTGAAACTAGATCCCATATGCTACAACTAAAGATCCTGCATACAGCAAGGAAGATCAAAGATCCTGTGTGCTGCAGCTAAAATCAAGCACAATAAATAAATAAATATAAATATTTAAAAAGTAAATCTCATTGTATTCCTTGGCCTGCTGCTGCTGCTGCTAAGTTGCTCCAGTTGTGTCCGACTCTGTGCGACCCCATAGATGGCCTCCTACCAGGCTCCTCCATCCCTGGCATTCTCCAGGCAAGAACTGTGGAGTGGTTTGCCATTTCCTTCTCCGATTCCTTGGCCTAACTTATGTTATTTGCTGATCTTTGATCCAGTCTCTGGAACCAGGGGAGATGAGGCTTTGATTGATGGATTTAAGTCCTGTTCTTGACTCTCAGGCATGGACTCAGCTCCATTTAACTACACATTCTGTGATACTCATAGGAAAAGTAAGGTCTTATAGACAAACAAATAGAGTTGAAGCTGGGCAAGAAGTAACAATAGACATCCACCAGAATCCATAGCCTACATTTCTTATCTTCTCTCATTTCCCTCAAAAAACCTGTTGTGGTTTTTTTTTTATTTTTTTAAACCAAAACCTTTTTGATTTTATCAGCTACAGCACAAGGGGAGGTCATGAGTATCAATCAGGCATGGCTTAGGGACCTGTAGTCCTCGAGTCCTCTTCCCGTGAGACTGCCTTTAGGCATATAAAGTTTGCAGGAAATCTTTCTACCAGTTCTTAGTCCAAAACTTAGTCTTGAAATCAAGTCTCATTACCAAAGACGTTTGTTTTTGTGGAGATTGGGTCTCCATTAAAGTAAAAGCTTAAACTTGGACTGGAGTTTCATGGCTGTAACCTCTCTGAGATGTTTAACTATATATTCAACATAGGTTTAATCGTATACTGAACATCATATAGCAAGGATGGTGAGGTAATCGTTCTGACATCAGGGACCTCCCAATTGCATTAAGCCCCACAACGCAGATCTTCACTGCAGTGCAGCAGTCAAATCGACAACCCAATATAGCCCTCTTAAGATATTGCCTCCCGCATTGACCTATTCAAAAGCCATTTCTGAGAGGTTTAATTCTGCTAAGCAATGCATCCCCAGTAGAAAATAGGATGCAAAGACATTAAAACATTAAAAGATAAGTATAAATTTTATAACCCACTTTTGGCATTAATTTTTTAAATATCCTTAAATCCTCAAAAAGGGCCTCTGTCCTCAATACCTTTAAAATTCTTTCTGTGTTGAAACTTTTCAGATGCCACTTTCCTCTAAACCATCACAGCAAGCTCTGAACTTCACACCGAATCATTATTTTCTGCTTTGAATTAGAGTCATTGTGTGTAAGCCTCAGATAGCAACCTTCTGAGTTCAAGGTACATTTATATCTTGCCTCTGTGATATTCACATTTTTTTATGCAATACTTGTTCAAGCTTTCCAATAGTATCACATTCACCTTGAGGACAGGACCTTTGTTCCACTCACTGATGTATCTAATCAGAGCCTGGTCCAGGATTCTGTGTACAGAGTTGGTACACAATTCATATTTATTAGAATAATATGAATCTTTTAATCTTCATTTGTCTTAAAAATGTCTATGTCTTGTGTGTACCTCGATCATCTCAATTGTAGTTGGTAATGAAATCCATATTTTGCTTTGCTCCTGTGAATATATAAAGGACTGCCCCTCTGAGAAGTACTTTTTATAAATACTCGTAACTTGCAATCAGATAGAACTGATTGCTTCTCTGGCTTATTCCACATACCTTTCATTCCACCATTTCTATGCTTCTAGGAGGTTGCATTTTTATTAATAGTTTCTTGGCCTATCACATTTCCTATTTCTGTGAGCCCTGCAAAAGACAAGGGCTGTGGTTTGTTGTTTTCTTTTTCTTTTTTTTAATTTTTGTAATTCTTATGCCTAGATCATTAATTCTGGTCTATAATTATTTTTTCTGTTATATAAATGGAACAATGTATTCAACATAAGACAGTTAAGACAGTTCCTCAAGCGGAGGATGGACTCCGGTGTAACAGTTAATCTTCACCATGATTACACTTCATAAGAAACTGCCCCAAGATTGTGTGGATTAAGATAACAATCATTTATTCATGCTAATGTGTCTGTGCTTTGATCTAGCTGTGAATCTGGCTGGTCCAGGCTCCTCACTACAGATTGGGCTCAATCTATACCACCTGCATTGATTCTGGAGGCCTGAGTGGAGAAGTGGCAAATTACCCATGGAAACCCTTGTCATAGTGATGGCAGAAATGCAAGAGAGCAAATCCAACCACATAAACATATCAAGCCTTTGCTTGCATCATGATACTAATATCAAGTTGGTATTAAGCAACAGGGATATATTGTACAACACAGGAAAATAGAGCCATTATTTTGCAATAACTTTAAATGGAGTATAATCCATAAAAATATTGAATCACTATGTTGTACATCTTGAAACTAATGTAGTATTATAAATAATCTATACTTCAATTAAAAATTATAAAGTCAGTGGATGGGTAAGTATACTTTGGGGCTACGAGAAATGGAAAATCTTTGAGTAAAGGGCATAGGAGCAGGCAAGGGTGAAGAACTGTGGTCAACACTTCCATCTGGCATATCAGGTTATAAAAAAGATTCATGAAAGAAATGGCAATCCTAGAGTTGGATAGTTTCATTCAGCAATTGCTGTTTGGGGATTTATCTGTGGTTGGCATCCACTATACCTAACGATGATTCTACTTTAAATCATATTTGAAGATCTCCTGAGTTGAGGTTTATAAGTTGCCTTTTTACTGCATTTTCAATATGAATTGTATACATTTATGATATCAAAATGTGGCTGTGCTATGCTTACTAAATCTAAGGTTAGAGTCTTTCATGACTAGATTGTCCTTATTATGACCCTCATTTTAAACACTCCCCTAAGTAAGTTGCATCCTTAACAATTATAATCATGGCACTGTCTTCAGAGAGGCCGTGTTATTAATTGCCTCCTTTCTCGTAATCAAGTCAGGCTCCATGATCAGTTAAGGATCTTTTTTTGAAGTTGTAAATGAGTATAATTTTATACACAATTATGCAGTAGTTCCAAGGTTTAATATTTTGCACCCTCTGCTGGAGAAAAAACAAAGAGAATTATAGCAGATATGGAGAAGTAAATGATTTAGAACTTGAAGTGAAAGCTTAGAAGACCACTTGGCCCATAAAATTCTATTTCCTAATTGGTTTGAGAATATGGTTCTGTAACTCTCCTTACATAAACAATATATTATGCATATTAAATTCATTAACATTAACGTAAAAATATCCAAGGTTACAATGTATGGTCAGATCTCTGCACCATAGAGATCTGAAAAATCCCTTTTAAGCCTTACCTATGGATGGATTTTGGAATATTTAAGTTAAATCCTATTGATAAGAACCCAAAATAACAAGAAACAGAAATACTAAATATCTGAGAAAACTGAGACTTAAATGGTAGTTTCCATTAAGAATTTTACAGGCTAGTAATTTTCTGTTCTCCATTCTACAAAGAGTTTGTCAGCTTATGCAGTATTTGAATTATAGGGAAACAAATATATTTTTGTTTCAAAAATAAATTTAAATGCTGCAGCCTCTTACAGTGAATTACTAAGAATGCTAATGGCAATATCCTCTGGCATACACTTTCATTTAAAGGTCTCCACATAATATGGCAAAGACAGTCTAAAATTTCTTCAAATTAGGTTCAGACATAACATAAATCTGAATTCCATAATGCCTTTCATAAGACTGGAGAAACTAGCTACCTACAAAACATTCTCCAGCTCTTATTCATAAGAGGTGAACAGTTTCATCAGAATGAAATGATCACTTAGAAAGACAAATGTTTTAAATGGAAGAATATGAGATTCAAATAGATCTTCTTTCTAAAGCCTTTCACCTATGCAAACACACAGACCTGTGTGACTGTCCTAGTTTATGTTGAATGACTGTATCTATTGTTGAAAGTGGTCAGACTTAGCCATTTCTCACACTTTTATAATCCACTGTTGAAAGAATATTTCAGCTGACACGGCTGTCTCAGTAGCCTCTGGGGCAACACAAACCTGGTATTTTCTAATCCAAGGTTATTTTTCAGGTCATCAATTCTATTTCCAAACATCTGACAGATCCTGGTGTTCTTAATTAGAATGGTGACACATCTATCGATCATTATCTTTATGACTTCAGTTTTCTTCATGTGTAACAGGTTCAGAAGCAGGTTTTCACAGACCTTGTCGGTTCTTCTCTGGATCACATCTACTAGCATTTACTAAGCCAGTCTGACATCATTTGATAAGTAAAACACGGATCCTCGGATGGTAAATCAAAAATAGAATGGTTTACCTCCAGGGAAGGGACCTTAAAGACACAATGGTAAATTCTGATCTCAATCTTTTGCTCGTACCCTCTGTTTCTCTCTCCATTTCTCTGTCTGCCTGTTTCATAAAACTATACACTTAAAAAAATATCAGAAACATATATCAAAATGTAACAGAAATATGAATAAAATTACTTTTCCATATCTTGTTGCTAGTCTTTAAATGATGCAGGAACATACATATGACATTTGTGAATACATGCAGTCTTTCTAAACTGTGCCATGTATAGGAATATAGGGAAAAGAGCCACAGAGGTATGGTATTTTCCAGGTTGATATTATGTGAGGATGTCAAATAACTTAGCATTTCCTTTCCAACTTTCTCCTCCATGTTTCACAATGTATGCTATTTTAGTAGATCCTCTGCCTTTAATAGCATTTTCGAAAGGCTGCGGTTGCTGCTGCTGCTGCTGCTGCGAAGTCGCTTCAGTCGTGTCCAACTCTGTGCGACCCCATAGACGGCAGCCCANCTTGTAGTCTAGGTGCTATAGAAAACTGTATGGTGGTTTCTCAAAAAAATATTAAACAGAATTGCCATATGATCCAGCAATTCCACTTCTGGTTGTATATTTAAAATAATTCAAATCAGAGTCTCTAAGAAGTGTATCCATGTTCTTAGAACTACTATACACAATATCCAAAAGGTAGAAGCAACCCAAGTTTCCATTGATAAGTGAATAGATAAATAAAACAGAATTTATACTACAGTGGGATATTATTCAGCCTTATAAATGAAAGGAATCCTGATATTTCAGGAAGGGGGACCCCATCTAGGGCCTAAAAGCAGTCTCTTGTCTAACACTCACAAATGAATTATCTGAGGAGACACATGGGGAAGAGACTTTACTGGGAGAGGGTGCCCAGGTGGAGAACAAGAGAATAAGGAAGCCCAGGAAAATTGCTCTGCCACACGGCTCACAACCTCAGGTTTGATGGTGATGGCATTAGTTTTTGGATTGTCTTTGGCCAACCCTTCTGACTCAGGGTCATTCCTAGTGGTGCATTCACTGCTCAGCCAAATGGATGCAAGTGAGAAGGATTCTGGGTGGTAGGACTTGTGGTGTCTACTTTTGACCTTTTCTGAACTCTTCCAGCTGGNAACCTCAGGTTTGATGGTGATGGCATTAGTTTTTGGATTGTCTTTGGCCAACCCTTCTGACTCAGGGTCATTCCTAGTGGTGCATTCACTGCTCAGCCAAATGGATGCAAGTGAGAAGGATTCTGGGTGGTAGGACTTGTGGTGTCTACTTTTGACCTTTTCTGAACTCTTCCAGCTGGTGGTGGCTTATTAGTTCTGTGCTCCTTGTCGGGACCTCCTGTTGCAAAATAACTCATGCCAAAGGTTACTGTGGTGCCTGACCAGAGTGGTCGGTCAGTCAGTGTGTTTCCCCTAACACTGACACACGCTACAACATAGATGACCCATTAGGATGGTACACTAAGTGAAATAAACCTGTCACAAGAAGATAAATATTGCTTGATTTCCTTTATGTGAGGTACCTAAAGTAGTCAAGTATTTAGAGAAATAAAGTAGAATAGTAGACGTTTCTGGGCACTTTGGGGAGGGGCTAGTGGGGAGATATTCTTTAATGGATACATGCCGCTGAGAAGAGTTCTGGGGATTGACCGCATAAGAATATGAGTGTATAACAATGTGAGTACTCAGTTTGTTGCTGAGCTGTACACTTACAAATGGGGGAGATGGCAAATTTTTTGTTACGTGTATTTTACCACAATTTTCTTAAAAATAGCAAATTGTTTTTGTCTGGCCATCCTAAAGGCTATATGAAGTTGAATAGCATAGCGTAGTATATAAAAATGCCTGAAGGGGTGTCAGGCAAAACTTGCTCAATTACTTACCCCAGGCTGTTCCTAACTTTGGAGTAAGTAACTCTAAACTTGAGTTACAGCATCTATAAAGTGGGTGGGATCAATGCTTCTCCTTCAGTAGTGCTATTTTGATGTTTAAAAGAGATATTGTTCTTAAAGCACAGCAGGTTATCTGTATTCATTTGCTAGAGCTGTCATAACAAAATAGTACAAACTGGGAGGCTTAACAAAAAACAGAACTTTTCTTTTTCCTCAGAGTTCTAGAGGCTAGAGTCCAAGATCAAGGTGTCGGCAGCTCGTTTTTCTCCAAGTCCTTTCTCCTTGACTCAGAGGCCGCCTCCTTGCTGTGTCCTCTTAAGGTCTTTCTTCTCTGCATATGTTTGTCCTCAAGTTTCCTCTGTTTATAAAGATATGGGTCACATTGAATTAGGGTCCACCTGAAAGACCTCATTTAACTTAATTACTTCTTCAGTTCAGTTCAGTTCAGTCGCTCAGTCGTGTCAGACTCTTTGTGACCCCATGAATCACAGCACGCCAAGCCTCCCTGTCCATCACCAACTCCCGGAGTTCACCCTAACACACATCCATCGAGTCGGTGATGCTATCCAGCCATCTCATCCTTGGTCATCCCCTTCTCCTCCTGCCGCCAATCCCTCCCAGCATCAGGGTCTTTTCCAGTGAGTCAACTCTTCGCATGAGNTGTCCATCACCAACTCCCGGAGTTCACCCTAACACACATCCATCGAGTCGGTGATGCTATCCAGCCATCTCATCCTTGGTCATCCCCTTCTCCTCCTGCCGCCAATCCCTCCCAGCATCAGGGTCTTTTCCAGTGAGTCAACTCTTCGCATGAGGTGGCCAAAGTACTGGAGTTTCAGCTTTAGATTCATTCCTTCCAAAGAACATCGCGGACTGATCTCCTCTAGAATGGACTAGTTGGATCTCCTTGCTTCTCCAAACATCCTGAGGTACTAGGACTGAGGGCTTCACCACATGAATGTGAGCAGGCTACACTTTAGCCCATAAATGTGGAGAAGAGAGTGGAGAGTAAGTGCAAACTTGTGTATATTTGTTATTTTCATAGATATAACATATGATGTTATATATAACAAATAACATGAAATTTGTATATTTGATATTTCATGTATATAACATGATATTCTCATAATTTATATGTCTTTTTGAATTTATTTATTTTAGTTGGAGGCTAATTACTTTACAATATTGTATGTTTTGTAAATGAAATATGATATGGACAAAGTTATTCATTCAGCAAAATGTGACTCAATCACTTGAATGGACAAGGGCTTATTATCAGAATTAAAACATGGTTCATGCTTTCTAGAAACTGAAAATGAATGCCATTGTTTTCATCATAACATCTACATCGCACTCTACATTTTATCCTGTTCCTAAGAACTTTGTAAGGAAGATGTGGGCCTATGTTTTACATGTTGAATATGATATATTTTTCCTATTGCATCTGTTTCTAGGGATGAATTGTGATGGTTTTAAAATGATATCAATTGTTCCATTTAAAATGAGAGAGGCAATCTTGACAATAATCCAAGGATAAAAACTTACACAAAATACTGAGAAATATGGACTCAGGAGACAATATGGCTACATGTCTGTAATATTCCCTTCTGTTCCAAATCTATTCAAACAAGAAAAAGAATATATATGTACATCATATGTGCTTACATGCAGCCTGTTCTGCTCCTTTCTCCAAATTGTCAAGGGCAGACTCTTGTAATCATAATCAGCTTCTTAATTGCAGCAAGAAAGAAGACAGTCTTTACATATCTGAGGAAATCTCAGGCAAGGGGGAAAAAGGGCTAGTGGAAGAGTCAGCAGCGGACTCAGGAAATGCTTTAAGGTAAATGATATCAGAGCCATTAGGGAGGATTAGCATCCTAACCTCAGCAACAGGCTGGAAAAGTAACCTANATGTCTGTAATATTCCCTTCTGTTCCAAATCTATTCAAACAAGAAAAAGAATATATATGTACATCATATGTACTTACATGCAGCCTGTTCTGCTCCTTTCTCAAAATTGTCAAGGGCAGACTCTTGTAATCATAATCAGCTTCTTAATTGCAGCAAGAAAGAACACAGTCTTTACATGTCTGAGGAAATCTCAGGCAAGGGGGAAAAAGGGCTGGTGGAAGAGTCAGCAGAGGACTCAGGAAATGCTTTAAGATAAATGATATCAGAGCCATTAGGGAGGATTATCATCCTAACCTCAGCAACAAGCTGGAAAAGTAACCTGTTCAAGATTTTTTTTTTTTCTCAAGAAACTCTTGTGAAATTGTAATAAGAATAAATTTTGCTGAATGGGAACAACAATGGAGGAAATTAAGGACCAAGAAAAGGAAACCCAGGGATTTTTAGAAAATTTACTGCAAAAGTCAAAAGATATGATAACAAGAACTAAAAGGTAATAGGAAGAAGAGGACACATTTATAAGTTTCAGAGAGATGAAGAGAGGGTGACAAAGTAATGAGGGAAAAATTTCTAAATGGGCAGCTCATAAGATGAATGAAATGAAAAGNCCAGGGATTTTTAGAAAATTTACTGCAAGAGTCAAAAGATATGATAACAAGAACTAAAAGGTAATAGGAAGGAGAGGACGCATTTATAAGTTTCAGAGAGATGAAGAGAGGATGACAAAGTAATGAGGGAAAAATTTCTAAATGGGCAGCTAATAAGATGAATGAAATGAAAACTATTCATTTTTTTCTCAGCCATTCTAGTGAAAGTCTGGAAATTCAAGGTAAACAATGAGGAATAAAGAGTACAATACAGAGGAAAGCAAATTGCCTACAAATAAATGAAAATCAGATGATATCAGGGTTGTTTTCAATAAGAGTCAATATAATAGAACAGTAACAAAATAATTAAAAATTCAGAATTTCCTCTGGATTCAAGTGTATAATCATTTTTATCATGGAAGGACTCAGAATTTTATCATTTTGTCTTTGAAAGAATTACTCAAGGATATGTATTGGCAATGCATGCATACTTAACATACATACAAAGAAAAAAAGGAAGCGAAATTAGAAACTTGATAACATAAAAGTAAAACTTCCTTCTAGTTAAATCTAAAACATATTGCTGCACAGGAAAAAATAAATTTATTTTATTTTTATAAAAAGTACATGTAAACATATGAAACTCTGAGATAGAAAAAGAAGAAAAGACAGGAATAAACAGAAATAGGAAGAGTAGGTGAACTTCAATTGTATGGAGGAGATTTAAAAATAAGTCACTGCTATCTTGCCAAAATGTATGAATTTCCAGACAATATTTTGAGGAAATAAAGGGCCAAGACTTTGAATATGAAATTGTGATGTAAGGCTTGTGTTGTTTGTTTGAAGAGACACTAACCTGAAAATATGACCCCTGGGCATGTTGAATATTTTAAACTGAAGAAGTCTGGGAAAATAGAGGAAATATGAAGGTTACTCTGCTCTTTCCCTAACCCTGCTCCCTTGAAACAGGACATAAAATTCCTATATGAGAGACGCCCTCTCTACACACAGAAAAAATACGCATCCTTATCTTTGAAGACAAATAAGACACCAAAAGGAATCCTAACAAACCCGTCTTTGCTGTACCCTCAGTTTACTACACTTAACCTCATATTCTTTAACCTATCATATTCCTCTGCCTGCTCTTCATCAAGCCTACACTCAGGTTTCATTGTTTCTTTGGGTTTTTATTTCCTAATGAAAGGCTCTTGCACATAAAAATAAACGTGTGTGCTTTATTCCCTCTTAATCTGTATTTCTCAGTTTAATTTTTTCAGACCCAGTGAAGGAATATAGAAAGTCAACAGGAAATTCTTCCTTCCATATATATATATATATATATATATGGCCATATCCCAAGGACCCCCACCTTCACTTTCCAAAAAGCTTCTCAAACTGATTTTGCAATCAACAATGAAGAAAGGAACTTTTACTCATAAAATGAGCACATTTTTATAAAGGCTGTTAGAAAGGAAAGCACTTTTGATATGGACCCAAAAAGAGGTCAAATGCCTTTGGAAAGGAAACTTGAAGAATCAGAGAATTTATTCAGAACTCAAGGGTAGTTTTATACTGAATATCTATAAAAGAATCCTGGTATTTTTCAAGGGAATAAAGAACAGATGTCTGGTTTGTTCCTTAAGTATTAATTCATAGGACATAAAGTTCTCTAGTATGCAGAATTATTTTAATTATGAATAGAAAGGTGTCATCTAAATACAGTTTCTTAATTGATTCAGGTAGTAGTGAGCCTGTACGAGTGGCTATCTCAGTAATAAATGGACATCATTCACAAATATGTTGTTATTAAATTGCTAGATCAGATCTGACTCTTTTGCAACCCCATGGACCCACCAGGCTCCTCTGTCCATGGGATTTCCCATGCAAGCATACTGGGGTGGGTGGCCACTTCCTTCTCTAAGGGATCTTCCTGATCCAAGGATTGAAAATGAGTATCCTGTTTTGGCAGGCTGATTCTTTACCATTGAGCCACGATACATGGGCATAAGTAGGTTAATTTCTATACATGATTTTTTTTTTTTTTGGAAGATGTTACTATATGATATAAATTACATCATATAAATCATTCCAGGGCATCACTTCAGTTCAGTTTAGT
>SJYA01002904.1:13977-45212 GCA_006410615.1 Neotragus moschatus | reverse complement strand
AAAAAAAGCATAATGACTTTTTAAATATGGTGGGGGAGGTAGGAGGAATGTCTCAATATCAAATCTTTTCACTTATTTTCATATTTAGCACCATACAACCCAATACATTTATTTTTACACCAAAGCTGCTGAGAGATGCGGAGAAGGCAATGGCTGCCCACTCCAGTACTCTTGCGTGAAAAATTCCATGGATGGAGGAGCCTGGTAGGCTGCGGTCCATGGGGTCACTAAGAGTCAGACACTACTGAGAGACTTAACTTTGACTTTTCACTTTCATGCACTGGAGAAGGCAATGGCAACCCACTCCAGTGCTCTTGCCTGGAGAATCCCAGGGACAGTTGACCTGGTGGGCTGCCGTCTATGGGGTCGCACAGAGTCAGACACGACTGAAGCGACTTAGCAGCAGCAGCAGCAGCAGCTGAGAGATGAAAGGATGAAACCATGTACAGCATGGCATCTAGAGTTAACAATACTGTATTATACACGTGAAAGTTGTTACGAGCATAGATCTTAAAACTGAGAAAAAAATTATAACTATGTGAGGTGACTGATATTGGAAAAGCTTATTGTAATTGTTTTTAACATATACATTGATTAAATCATTATATTATACACCTAAAACTAATATAGTTTTATGTCAATTATATCTCGATAAAACTGAAAAAGAATTCTAAAAGCACTGATGATTTTACCTGTGCATACCCAAAAAATAATAATTCACTGCTTCAAAGGAAAGAAAAACAACTCTACAGTCTTCTTCTTTTTATTCAATTCTACATTGTTTTAAAGTTTAAAATTGAAATGATTATATATAAATATTTATCACCTTTTATTAGATTATCACATTTTTATGGATACTGATGATGTAGTGCTGAAAACTAGGGGTATAGGAAATCCTGAAAGTAAATAAGAACTAAAAGCATCCTCAAATGCAAATGTTTCTTAGCATATTTCCTAGAGTCTGAGACATATTCTTACAATTTCAACTTTTCAGAATCAGTGTCTTGCAATTCACATGNAGATTATCACATTTTTATGGATACTGATGATGTAGTGCTGAAAACTAGGGGTATAGGAAATCCTGAAAGTAAATAAGAACTAAAAGCATCCTCAAATGCAAATGTTTCTTAGCATATTTCCTAGAGTCTGAGACATATTCTTACAATTTCAACTTTTCAGAATCAGTGTCTTGCAATTCACATGTATATATTTGATATAATAATGTTTCAATTTTTCCAATAAATCTGCTTTCAAATTGATGGTGAATCCTAAACTAAATTAGTGGCATACTACCTCAGACAGTAGGGAAACCACCTGCAATGTGGGAGACCTGAGTTCGATTCCTGGGTTGGGAAGATTCCCCTGGAGGAGGGCGTGACAACCCACTCCAGTATTCTTGCCTGGAGAATTCCATGGACAGGCTGTCAGGCTACAGTCCAGAGGGTCACAAAAAGTCAGACAGGAGTGAGCACCATATACACGCTTATGATATAGAAAATTTTATATGTGAGGACTAAAGCTTAAAGTCTTGGGGGGGGGGTCACAAAGTGTGACCAAACTAAAGCTTAAAGTCTGGGGGGACACGGCTGAGAGACTGAATTGAACTGAACTGAAAGCTTAAAGAAGCTAAGTTGCTTTCACAAGATATTAAAATCAGTAAATATTAAAGCCAAAAGTTGATCAAGGTCTTTCTGACAAGTCTCTGTTCTAGGCTGTCATGTGATCTAAAGCTCATTCCCTTTTAGTACAGCCAAAGTGTACTGCCCAACTTTATTCTCCAATAAATTCAACTTTATTATATTAACTTACATGATTCTTTGACATAATATAGATCATATACTTTAGATGGAAACCATTTCCTATTTAGTGCTATGAATTTTATTGCACTGTTGTTAACAATTTTGTTTTAACCATAAAGAGTTACTGTGATTTCATGCTACTGAACTCTATGCTGAAATTTGTTGGGTGCCTTTGTTTAAGTTTGTGATTATGGGATACACATGAGACAGAATAATAGACTAATAGTTTTCTCGAAGTTCTCGGCTAATACAGTCGATCCAAAAGAGATTATAGATAGCATAGCTCAAATTCTACTTTAACAGCAGAAATTGTCCTATGTTTACACTTTTATTACCTGGCATTTATCTTCTAATTACAGTCACCAGTTATAGTACTTACGGTAATTTCAAAGTCATGAGGCTTTTATGCCCTCTAGCTCAAATCTTCCACATCATTTAATGGAAAAATTGCAGCCCAAGGCATACAGAAAGAAGTGGGTATATTTATAGTGAAGTTTTTCTTTTCAACTAGATTTTTAATTATGGGGTTGTAAATGGAATTGTGGGAATAGCCTCAAATGGTTACTAAGAATAAGCATGAGAAACTTATTGGTTATTCAAATGTATCAAGCCTTTCATCTAGAAATACAGATGAGAATTAGGAACCAGATTATTCAGTAGTTAATCTTTCTACATTTTTTTCTTTTAGAAATAGTCCAAAGATAGCTAGAAAAGTTGTTTTTCCTTTTCTCTCTCAAATTTAATTATTTTAAAACATTGTAATATTTTTACCTTAAAATGTGGTTGCTCAGCTGACATCTTTATACTTTAAGAGAACTATTATGAATGAGCTAAATGAATTTTTAATGACCTTTAATCTTTGGACTCAAAAGTTCAGAGATAATTGAAAAGAAAAAATTAGATGGAATCTCCTTAGAAACAGGAAAAGTAAACATAATTGACTCTATTAGTGTGCCAGTTATGGACCTAAGAAAGCATATTTACACTTTGAATGTATGCTCACTTAAGAAGATACTAATTACCAAGCTGGAATTCACAATGTAGAGCCCCAAACCCTTTAGTCACTAGACAGGGTATTTTATAGTCAACCACAACTGGTTATGAAGTTTTCTGGGATGATGACTGATGAATCCGCATCCAGTTTTATCAGAATACTTTATATTACAGTTCTTTTTAACTTGCACTAAAGAGTTTATCATTGATCTATATTGAATTTTTTATTTTACAAAATTGGAATCTTTTAAGATTTCATAGAATAGACCAAACTCAATTTAAAATATTAAAAAAAATAGTCCTAAGACTGTTCCATGGAAAATTTTAATTCTTTAATGTGGCGGTCTCCATCAGGTAAGATTAGATTCAGCTACAAGGGATATAAAGTTCAAAATAGCAGCAGCTTGAACAAGATGAAAGTTGAAAGAGAAAGTTAGTCACTTAGTCATGTCTGACTGTGACCGCATGGACTGTAGCCCACCAGGCTCCTCTCTCCATGGAATTCTCCAGGCAAGAATACTGGAGTGGGTTGCCATTTCTTTTTTCGGGAGATCTTTCTGATTCAAGGATCGAATCCAGGCCTTTGGGGTTGCAGGCCGACTCTTTAACGACTGAGCCACCTGGGGAAGCCAAGGTAGAAAATAGAAGTCCCAATTTGGATATAAGTAGTCCTGGCCCACAGTTACCAGTACATAAGGCTCTTTATCCAAGAAGGCAATGGCACCCCACTCCAGTACTCTTGCCCAGAAAATCCCATTAATAGAGGAGCCTGGTGGGCTGCAGGCCATGGGTCGCTTCAGGTCAGACACGACTGAGCGACTTCACTTTCANGAAGTCCCAATTTGGATATAAGTAGTCCTGGCCCACAGTTACCAGTACATAAGGCTCTTTATCCAAGAAGGCAATGGCACCCCACTCCAGTACTCTTGCCCAGAAAATCCCATTAATAGAGGAGCCTGGTGGGCTGCAGGCCATGGGTCGCTTCAGGTCAGACACGACTGAGCGACTTCACTTTCACTTTCACTTTCATGCATTGGAGAAGGAAATGACAACCCACTCCAGTATTCTTGCCTGGAGAATCCCAGGGACAGAATCCCAGGGACGAGGAAGCGTGGTGGGCTGCTGTCTATGGGGTTGCACACAGTCGGACACAACTGAAGTGACTTAGCAGCAGCAAGGCTCTTATGGGCTTCCCAGTTGGTGTTAGTGTTAACGAGCCTGCCTCTTTGCTTCTTGTTGTTTCCTGTTCTCAACAAGTGGCTTCCATTTTATGGCTTGAAATAGCTACTCATGCTCCAGCAGTCACATTTAGTTTCAGCAAGCAGGAAAGGAAAATCAACAATGAAAGACACTTCGCTTTCATTTAAGGGCACTTTTCAGAAGTTGCTCACAATTTCTGTTTATATTCCATATAAAAAAAAATTAAGTCCCATATTGATATTTAATCGTAGCTGAAGGTGAAAACCAGTACATTCTGAAGGAGATCAGCCCTGGGATTTCTTTAGAGGAAATGATGCTGAAGCTGAAACTCCAGTACTGTGGCCACCTCATGCGAAGAGCTGACTCATTGGAAAAGACTCTGATGCTGGGAGGGATTGGGGGCAGGAGGAGAAGGGGATGACAGAGGATGAGATGGCTGGATGGCATCACTGACTCGATGAGCTGAGTCTGAGTGAACTCTGAGACATGGTGATGGACAGGGAGGCCTGGTGTGCTGCGATTCATGGGGTCGCAAAGAGCTGGACACGACTGAGTGACGGAACTGACTGACTGAACTGAGGGTGAAAAATATTCTTTATTTCAGATACTCATGTGTTCAGCTAAAAATCAGTTGTATAACCAAGGAAGAGAAGAGCAAATATTAGGTTTGCATCAGCCAGATTACTTTCTGTCATTCACTCTGGGTCTGTTGCATAACTATGTCAAACTCTCTCTCTCATTTCAGTTGTGTTTAGTCTCTCAGTCATGTCCAAATCGTTGTGACCCCATGGACTGTAGCCTGCCAGGCTCCTCTGTCCATGTGGATTCTCCAGGCCAGAATGCTGGAGTGGGTTGCCATGCCCTCCTCCAGGGCATCTTCCCAACCCAGGGATTGAACCCAGGTCTCCCACATTGCAGGCACATTCTTTACTATCTGAGTCACCAGGTTGGGTGAGCTATAGTCCTTGGATCGCAAGAGTCACTAGTGATGAGATCTCATTTCAATAGTGATTTATTATACAGAAGTAAGGGCTTGGGGGCAGGAGGAGAAGGGGATGACAGAGGATGAGATGGCTGGATGGCATCACTGACTCGATGGACGTGAGTCTGAGTGAACTCCGGGAGTTGGTGATGGACAGGGAGGCCTGGCATGCTGCGACTCATAGGGTCACAAAGAGTCAGACACAACTGAGTGACTGAACTGAAGGGCTTCCCTGATGGCTCAGAGGTAAACAATCTGCCTGCCAATGCAAGAGATCTCTGGGTCAGGAAGATCCCCGAGAAGTGAATGACAACCCACTCCAGTATTCTTGCCTGGGAAATCCCATGGACAGGGGAGACTGGTGGGCTACAGTCCATGTGCTTGCAAAAGAATCTGACATGAAACTTAGTGACTAAACAACAACTACAAAATACAGAAGTAAACGCTAATTGCATGACATCATCTACATGATTATTCCTTCCAAAATAGGTCCAGTTTGATAAGTGGAAATGACCTTTTCCATACAGAATTATGTTGAGTTTATCTTAGTGACATTACTGTGATGTGTCTCTACATTGAAAACATGAAGAATGTGGGCTCTAGAGTAACAGTTTGTATAAATTGGTGAGTATATGTTTCTACCATGTCCCTCTGACATTCTGCTTATGACTAGCTCTGTGTCTGCTTAAATAGTCAGTGATCTTATACTTAATTATACATTCACCAAATTGCATGATATTGAGTTAAAATTCAATAATAATTTCAGAAGTTCCCCATTGGAGATTTCATATGATTTCCTAACACCTGGTAGATTTGCTTTCTCTGATTTAACTAGTCTTCTTCTAAACCAGTCAGTTGCTCCACGTAACATCCATATAAATATATCAGAATCCAGTCACTTCTCAAAGATCTCCACTGATTGCCATCATGACACACCTAGATTGTGGCAAAGGCCTTCTAACTGATCTCCCTGTTTCAGTTTACTTTTCAACCCTGAGAGATATTTCAACAATGAGAGTTATTCTTTTAACACATAAATCAAATCATGTCCCTTTTTGACTCAAAACCACTCAAAAAGAGCAAGTGACCAAGCCCTTACTTGGACCTCCAAGACCCTACCTGACCTGTTGCTACAATCCCATCCACTGATGCATGAACTTTGAAGTTAATCTTCTGCTTCTTTTTTTCTGACTTTCTGTACTATTACCTAGAAAGGCCTCTTGTGTGTCAAACACAGCAAACACACTCCTACTTCAAGGCCTTTGCATCATTTTCCATCTGCCCAGTATGCTTTTTTTTTTTTTTTTCAGATTATTTGTGTGTCTCAAACCATTACTTCTTTTTCAATTCTCAAATATCACTTTATATGAGATGTCTTTCCTTACCATCCTAAATAAAGATCCTACAAAGACATGATACTCCCCTCACCTTTCTTCACTGTTCCTTAGAGTATATATCATTATATTGTGCTTTTTATTGTTTTGTTGAGTGATTTGTTTATTGCTGTGCCTCTCTGGGAGTATATACTCCATGAGGGCAGGGACTTTGTTTCATTTACTTCTGTTTACAGTAATTAGAATAGTACCTAGAGTGCACTGGTGCTTAAAAGCAGTGAATTATTAAATGAAAAAAAAAAAAAAGAATGTATATTCGCATGTTTTTTCAAAGTCCTTAGAAGTACATTGTCTGATTCTATTTTCCAGCATTTGAAGTGAAAGGGTATAAACTTTCTATATTTTCCTCAGCATTTGTTTTAGGAGCATTAGCCAGATGCTTCAAAAGACAAGAAACAGAAATTTTCAGACTCATCAGTTTGTGTTCATTAAATATGTACACCTTTTTGTATATCAACCATATCTCAGCAAAATGGTTTTTAAAAAATTACAATATACTGTACTGTTTTATATATAAAGCCTGGAAGTGAAAGTGTTAGTTGCTCAGCTGTGTCTGGCTCTTTGGGATGCCATGGATTGTAGCCCACCAGGCTCCTCTGTCAATGGGATTTCCCAGGCAAGAATACTGGAGTGGGTTGCCATTTCCTTCTCCAGGGGATCTTCCTGACAGAGGAATCAAACCCAGGCCTCCTATATCACAGGCCAATTCTTTAATACCAGGGAAACCCCCAATAAAGCCTAGGAAAGCTTAATTCTATAATAAGAATTTCCTCCATATGTGATTATTAACAAAGTATATAGCTAGGTAAGGGCCTTCCCTGGTGGCTCAGTGGTAAAGAATCTGCCTGCAAAGTAGCAAATGTGNAATTCACCCATTCCAGTCCATTTTAGTTCACTGATTCCTAGAATGTCGAAGTTCACTCTTGCCATCTCCTCTTTGACCACTTCCAATTTTCCTTAATTCATGGACCTGACATTCCAGGTTCCTATGCAATATTGCTTTTTAAATCATCGGACCTTGCTTCTATCACCAGTCACATCCACAGCTTGGTGTTCTTTTGCTTTGGCTCCATCCTTTCATTCTTTCTGGAATTATTTCTCTACTGATCTCCAGTAGCATATTGTGCACTTGNTTCATGGACCTGACATTCCAGGTTCCTATGCAATATTGCTTTTTAAATCATCGGACCTTGCTTCTATCACCAGTCACATCCACAGCTTGGTGTTCTTTTGCTTTGGCTCCATCCTTTCATTCTTTCTGGAATTATTTCTCTACTGATCTCCAGTAGCATATTGTGCACTTGCCAATCTGGGGAGTTCCTCTTTCAGTATCCTATCATTTTGCCTTTTCATACTGTTCATGGGGTTCTCAAGGCAAGAATCCTGAAGTGGTCTGCCATTCCCTTCTCCAGTGGACCAGATTCTGTCAGACCTCTCCACCATGACCCGTCGGTCTTTGGTGGCCCTACACGGCATAGCTTAATTTCATTGAGTTAGATTAAGCTGTGGTCCGTGTGATCAGATTGGCTAGTTTTCTGTGGTTATGGTCTGCCATGTATCTGCCCTCTGATGCTCTCTCTCAACACCTACCATCTTACTTGGGTTTCTCTTACTGTGGATGTGGGGTAGCTCTTCAAGGCTAGTCCAGCAAAGTGCAGCCGCTGCTCCTTACCTTGGAGGATGTCTCCCCTCCTGACCTTGAACATGGAGTAGCTCCTCTCAGCCCTCCTGTGCCCATGCAGCCGCTTCTCCTTGAACGTGGGGTTGCCCCTTTGTGATGTTGGACGTGGGGTAACTCCACTCGGTTGCTGCCCCTGACATCAGATGGTCCTAGTCTCAGTAAATTAACACTGGGAGTTAAGCTACTTATCTTTGTGGTTTTCTATACACAAAAGTATAGTTCAAGTTTTTTGCTTCCTCAGGTCAGTTCAGTTCAGTCACTCAGTCGTGTCCAACTCTTTGCGACCCCGTGAATCGCAGCACACCAGGCCTCCCTGTCCATCACCAAATCCCAGAGTTCACTCAGACTCACATCCATCGAGTCAGTGATGCCATCCAGCCATCTTATCCTCTGTCGTTCCCTTCTCCAACTGCTCCCAATCCCTCCCAGTCAACTCTTTGCATGAGGTGGCCAAAGTACTGGAGTTTCAGCTTTAGCATCATTCCTTCCAAAGAAATCCCAGGGCTGATCTTCAGAATGGACTGGTTGGATCTCCTTGCAGTCCAAGGGACTCTCAAGAGTCTTCTCCAACACCACAGTTCAAAAACATCAATTCTTCAGCACTCAGCTTTCTTCACAGTCCAACTCTCACATACATACATGACCACTGGAAGAACCATAACCTTGACTAGAAGGACCTTTGTTGGCAAAGTAATNACTCTCAAGAGTCTTCTCCAACACCACAGTTCAAAAACATCAATTCTTCAGCACTCAGCTTTCTTCACAGTCCAACTCTCACATACATACATGACCACTGGAAGAACCATAACCTTGACTAGAAGGACCTTTGTTGGCAAAGTAATGTCTCTGTTTTTCAATATGCTGTCTAGGTTGATCATAACTTTCCTTCCAAGAAGGAAGCGTCTTTTAATTTCATGGCTGCAGTCACCATCTGCAGTGAGTTTGGAGCCGCCCAAAATAAAGTCTGACACTGTTTCCACTGTTTCCCCTTCTATTTCCCATGAAATGATGGGACTGGATGCCANATACATGACTACTGGAAAAACCATAGCCTTGACTAGACGGACCTTAGTCGACAAAGTAATGTCTCTGCTTGGCCATTGGGAGCCCAGTACGTCCCCATGAGAACACGTCCCGTGTCTGTGATTTAATCCTGGAGGGCTGATTCCCACCAAGCAGGGCATGACCCTGGTCATTTTATGGAAATGAATTGCCTGGGAAAATGGAAATTGTCACTTTATTATAGGATTAAAACATTCAACCATTTGAGTAATAATAGGAATATGGCCAGCCCATGCCCTTCCCGCTCCCTCTTATTAAAGAATTAGGTCTGACCACCCCCCAGGGTCTTCTCCTGGAGGGGGGGGTGTCTCCAGACAAAGAGTGCGGCCCCCCATCCAGACCTTCCCCCCTCAGGGCTCCTCGGGGGCCTCCCTAGCCAGGGTCACCTGCCCGGTCTCCTCGACACCCTCGCCGGCTCTGGCCTCCTGCCCTTGCCCAGGCTGACCCTGCCCTGGAGACCGGTCCAGCTCTGGCCCCTGGAATCCTTGCTTCGGGGCCGCCCCTTCTGCAGGCCCAGCCCTCCGGTTGGGGGAGCAGGGTCTGTGCCACACTTGTGTGTTTCTGTTGTGGTGAAAGCACCTGACATGAAATTCACCCTCCCAACCGCTTTCTTCAAATGTGGCCGCCCTGGCGCTTGGTTGCCGCATTTGGGGACCTTGGTTGCAGCATGTGGGATCAAACTCCAGCCCCCGGCACTGGGAGTGTGGAGTCCTAGCCCCTGGACACCAGGTAAGTCCTCCTGGCCAGTTCCAAGGGTCCAGCTCAGGGGCATGATGCCTGTCACCTTGCTGTGTAACCAGCCCTGCCACCTGTCTCCCTGGGGCTGAGGGGGAGGCATAGGCTGATGGGCGCGGAGGGTCAATCGAATGGAGACGCTGCTGGGCGCTGGGTGGAGAGCTGCCCTTCGCCCTGCACCGTCCCCAGGAAAGAAGAGCAAGGTGACTCCCAGGTGACCACTTGCTGCCCCGGCCACCCTCTCTCCTTCCTGGTGGATCAGGTCTGCACTGGGCCCCAAAAGCGCTGAATGCCTGCTGGTCACTGGCATTTCCCCAGGAGAACCCCGTGGCTCACACTGGGCCCAGGCTCGCTGGCCAGAGTGACCTGCTCGGGGCCTGGGGCCTCCATCTGTCAGTGGGCCTGCTCACCCAGCTGCCTCCCACCCGGCTCGCTGCGGGGGGTGGGGTCTCCCTCCCAGCTCCGGGCACCCTTACCGGCTCCCAAGTCTGGCATTTACACGGTGCCCTGGCCAGGCCACGCACTGTCCATAGGCACGTCCTGGTTTTCCAGCTCACCTCTGAGCAGGAAGCAGGGTCTACATGGCGGGAAGCGGGTTATTGCCTTCCAGGGTGAGCTGTCTGCAGGAGCTGTGGACAGGCGGGAGGTGCTGGCCTCCTCCAGAACAAAACGAGTAAGAGAGGATTCGGGGGCTCGGGCCCACCTGTCCCTGGGGGAGGCCGGTGCCTCCCTCCTTCCAGGCTAAGCTCGCACGACAGCTCTGTGGCCGAGGGTGGGCAGGGAGGAGGCGGGAGCGGGTTCCAAGGCCCGGAACCCCTGGTCAGAGGCTCAGCTGGCCCCCCGGGGATTGACCACAGGCAGGTCTGGAGCTCAGGGTCCCTTGGGGGCTGAGGGCACAGGCTAGCAGGACAGGGAGTCCCCAGGCCTCCTCCGGGAGAGTCCCCTGACCACCCGTGCCTGTCTGCCCACAGTGCCCGGGCTCACAAGGTGGTCCCTGCCTCAGCTCCCCTCATCCCTGCAGGGGAACAGGGTGGACTCGTGTCCACTCCCACCCCCCGGCCTCCAGACCCCGGGGGCTGCTCATTGTTCATGGAAGTGCTGACAGCAGCCCGACGGCACCACTGGTTCTGGGGCCGGGCTCATGCCCAGGAGGCCGGCCCCAGGCCTTCAGAGCCAGGAGTGGCCCAAGACACCGGCGCCCCGGCCTTCAGAGCCAGGAGTGGCCCAGGACACCGGCCCCCCGGCCTTCACAGCCCGAGCCAGGAGCGGCCCAGGACGCCGGACCCCCGGCCTTCAGAGCCAGGAGTAGCCCAGGACACCGGCCCCCCAGCCTTCAGAGCCAGGAGTGGCCCAGGACACTGGCCCCCCAGCCTTCAGAGCCCGAGCCAGGAGCAGCCTAGGACGCCAGCCCCCCGGCCTTCACAGCCCCAGCCAGGAGCGGCCCAGGACGCTGGCCCCCCAGTCTCCAGAGCCCGAGTCCCCAGCCTTCAGAGCCCGAGCCAGGAGCAGCCTAGGACGCTGGCCCCCCAGCCTTCAGAGCCCGAGTCCCCCTGCCTTCAGAGCCCGAGTCAGGAGCAGCCTAGGACGCCAGCCCCCCGGCCTTCACAGCCCCAGCCAGGAGTGGCCCAGGATGCCGTCTCCCTGGCCTTCAGAGCCTGAGCCAGGAGTGGCCCAGGACACCAGCCCCCCGGCCTTCACAGCCCGAGCCAGGAGCGGCCTAGGACACCGGCCCCACAGCCTTCAGAGCCTGAGTCCCCCAGCCTTCAGAGCCAGGAGTGGCCCAGGACACCGGCCCCCCGGCCTTCACAGCCCGAGCCAGGAGCGGCCCAGGACGCCGGACCCCCGGCCTTCAGAGCCAGGAGTGGCCCAGGACACCAGCCCCCCGGCCTTCAAAGCCTGAGTCAGGAGCAGCCTAGGACGCCGGCCCCCCAGCCTTCAGAGCCCGAGTCAGGAGCAGCCTAGGACACCAGCCACCCGGCCTTCACAGCCCCAGCCAGGAGCGGCCCAGGATGCTGTCTCCCCGGCCTTCAGAGCCTGAGCCAGGAGCGGCCCAGGACGCTGGCCCCCCGGCCTTCAGAGCCCAAGCCAGGAGCGGCCCAGGATGCTGTCTCCCCGGCCTTCAGAGCCTGAGCCAGGAGTGGCCCAGGATGCCGGCCCCCCGGCCTTCAGAGCCCAAGCCAGGAGCGGCCCAGGACGCTGGCTCCCCGATCTTTACAGCCAGGAGTGGCCCAGGACGCTGAACCCCCCGGCCTTCATAGCCAGGAGTGGCCCAGGACGCCGGCCCCCCAGACTTCAGAGCCAGGAGCGGAGGCTGGATGGGGGAGCTGCCCAGGGTGCTGCTGTCCTGGCTCCTGCGGGGCTCGGGTGCCTGGTCCTGCCACCCACACTGGGTCTCTGGCCTCCTGTCGGCTCTCCAAAACCAACCTCCGCCTGGCCCTCTTGGGAATTCTCTTTGGCTTCTGTTACCAGAGTCGGCTTTTGAGGCTTTCAAACCAGAGGCCGCAGAGCACACGACAGGGGCCGCTGGAAGGCACGCGTGAGCGTCGCCTCGGGCCACGGGCTCCGCTGCGTGTGCTGCGCTTAGGTGCTTCGTCGGGACCGACGCTCTGCGACCCCATGCCCTGCAACCTGCCAGGCTCCGCTGTCCATGGGGATTCTCCAAGCAAGAATACTGGAGCGGGCTGCCCCCTCCAGGGGATCTTCCCAACCCAGGGATCGAACCCAGGTTACCTGCATTGANTGCTTCGTCGGGACCGACGCTCTGCGACCCCATGCCCTGCAACCTGCCAGGCTCCGCTGTCCATGGGGATTCTCCAAGCAAGAATACTGGAGCGGGCTGCCCCCTCCAGGGGATCTTCCCAACCCAGGGATCGAACCCAGGTTACCTGCATTGAGGGCAGATTCTTTACCAGCTGAGCCACCAGGGAAGCCCAAGAATACTGGAGTGGGCAGCCTGTCCCTTCTCCAGGGGCTCTTGCCAACCCAGGAATCGAACCAGGGTCTCCTGCATTGCAGGCGGATTCTTTACCGGCTGAGCTACCAGGGAAGCCCCATGGACTATATTCACATCAAACGGATGCGTTGAGCACCTACTGTATGCCGGTGGCTGAAATAGGTGCTGGGGGGTGGTGAGTGGGCAGGGCCTGTGCCCAGAGCGAGCATCGGCTGGGAGAGACAGCAAGGAGTATGTCAAGCTTGAACCAACAAGTGACTGAAAGCTGGGAACGTGGAGTAAACAGTCCGGCGGAGCATCTACAGCCGAGGGTCAAGGTGCCCATCAGGCCAGCACCGCGTCTTTGTGCTGACAGATCCCAGGACTCAGGAATCCGGGCGGGGCGCGGAGGAGGTGGCCCGTCTCTGCCCCAGTGTCGAGGCCTGAGCTCGGAGCCTCGGGAGCTGGGGGTGACTTGCCTGGGGACCACTGGGAGGCGTCTTCCCTCACATTTCTGGGCCCCCCGCCAGCCGCCGTCCGATCCTCTGGCCTGCCGGCCCGGTCGCCTCCAGGTGGCTGCAGGGGCTCCTCACAGCACGGCCGCAGGGTTCCAGGGGCTCATCATAGCCCTGCAGGTGGGAGGTGGGGACTGAGGCTCAGAGAGGCGACCAGATGCCCAGGGTCACAGAGTGAGACCCGCCGGGCTAGAAATCAGGACTGAGTCACGTCCCAAACCCCCAAGCACCAGCCAGGCACTCGCTGCAGGGGTAAATCCGCCAATCAGGTGGCCCTGAGCGAAGTCCCAAAGACCCAGCTGGATGGAGGTTACCGGGCGGGGGACACCCCAGGCTCCGGACCCCAGTTAGCACTGGCAGGTGATGAGAGGACCCCAAAGCCCCCCGAGACGTGGTGTCCCGAGTGGAGCCTCAGTGGTCCCGCTGTGATAACGACCGTGGGACCCCTCCCCCCTCCTGTCCCCCAACCCTGGGGCTGCTGCAGGTGTGAACTGCCGGAACTCAGTCGACCCCACAAGGAAACAGGTGCAGGGGAGGGGGAGGACTCCCCTCAGGAGTTCTGGGTCAAGGTGCCCCAGCCCATAAGCCATGGGGAGACTACACACACGCACACACACACACACACACACACACACACACGCGGTTCCTGCTCAGCAGGGACCAGACGGGCAGGTAGCATCAGGCTGCAGGCTTCGAGAAGAAGCGCATCCCTGGGGGCCCCCAGGAGCATAAACAAGCCTGGGATTCCCACGGGAGCAGAGCCAGCCCAGGGCCCCCGCCCTCCTGGCCCAGGGCCTTCCTGGGGCTGCAGCCAGGATGCAAATCTTTTCTCCAGTTCAGGCTTCTGTTTCTCCCTGTGCCCCAGGCGTGCCAGAATTTCCGGGGCCCAGAGCCCCTGCTCACTCTTGATGAAGCCAGGACTCATCTTGGGTGCCAACCCCACCGGCTGGGACGCTGCACCCTCGTGCCCCCATTCTAGCCCTCCTCCCGCCTCGCCCCATCACACAGGCTCTGGGAGAGCAAGACTGTCACCCAGAAGGTCAGACTCCTTGAACGACGCAAACCCAGCTCGGGACGAAGCGAAGCCAGCAGCAGCTTCTGTCCCCGGTCCTGCCAAGGCCCGTGCAGACCTTCCCAACCGCACATGGTGGGTTTTTATTAAACTTCCTTGTTAATTGCACAAGTAATGCATGGATACGTCTGCAGTGAGTTTTAAAACAAATCCCAGACACCATATCATTTCACTCATAAACACTTCAGTATACAAATGGGGCTCTAAATAAGCTGCTGTTGAAATGATGCTGGTTTCTCCTATGATCAGCACAGTCCAGGCTGATGGAGCGGGGAGCAGGAGCCCACCCCAGCGGCCCAGGGTCCAGCGCCTCCCCAGGCTGCTCGCGCCTGCCCGGTCTGGGCATGGAGCCTCCACGGGCCGAGCTCCCCACATGGACTGGGGTGCCCATCTGCCCTCTCGCTTGGTCCCAGGATTTGCGTTTCCCCAGGGCTGTTCCCAGCTCACGGATCATCGCCCCCCAGGGCCTCCCTGGACACTGTGATTGGGCCCGATTCTTCGCGGTTATAAACACCACACCAAACATCTTTGTGCTCCAGACGATGTGTGGTTTTTGGATCATTCTTCACGGAGAGGTTCCCAGACTTCAAATTCCACAATCAAAGCTTCCAGCCCCAAATTGCTTTCCAAGAAGACACAAGCAATAGAAACCCTCATAAATCACGGTGGGGCTGGGGCGCTGGAAGGCAGCAAGGTCACTCTCGCCCCCAGGGTGAGGCGCGTGGGAAGGTGGCCTGGAAAGCGGGGATCTGTTCCTCACTGGCCTGCTCACCGCTCTGCCCGGGGCGGGGCCGGGCACGGCTTTCTCCCTCCACACCTCCACGCCGTCAGTTCCCCTGCCGGCCAGGCACATGTCTGTGTGGGCTGTGTCTCTCAGGCATCCTCAGGGGAGGCTGAGCCCTGGCACCCAGAAGGACAAAGGACTGCCCTGTCCTGTGTGACGGCATCAGCTCCAGAGGAAGCCATGAGAGGGCCGGGGAGGGAAACATGGGTTCTGCGTACGTGTGCTAAGTCCTGCAGCTGCGTCTGACTCTGTGCGACCCCATGGACTATCACCCTCCTGGGTCCTCTGTCCATGGGGTTCTCCAGGCAAGAATGCTGGAGTGGACTGCCACGCCCTCCTCCAGGGGATCTGCCCGGCCCAGGGATCACACCCACCTGTCTTGAGGCTCCTGCACTGACAGGCAGGCTCTTCACCACTAGCGCCACCTGCGAAGCCCTCTTCTGGTGTGCTTTGGTTCCCTCCTCCCCAGGGTCTCAGTCGTGGCCCCAGGGAAGGGAGGCAGCTTTGCTGAAACCAAGCAGGAAAGCTGAGATCTCAGTGTCAGGAGCCCCAGCCCTCATCTCTCCCCACCTGCTGCTGTTCTGAGGCCCAGAGAGGGCACGTAAGTTACCGCAAATCACACAGCATCTTGTAGCAAAACTCAGCACACACACATCCACTCAAACCTCCTGCTGGCTTCCTCTCAGCTCTGATGCCGGCAGATCGGGGAACTCAGCTGGCCGTGGATGAGGAGAGCCAGCAGGCGGGACACTGCAGCCTGCCCACTGCAGTCTGGCCCCTTCTCGGGCAGCCTCCAGGTGGCAGCGCCCGGCCCAGCTGCCCTGGTGTGAGTTCTCAAGGCAGGTGCTACCAGCATCCTTGTTTCATTCAAGGAAACTGAGGCAGAGCCTGGCGAGCCCAGAACAAGGGCAGTCAGCCCGCTGACCCTGGCCCGGGCGAGGACCGCGGCCACTGTGCTCCCCTGCCCGGTGGGAGTGTGTATTTCTGTGCATTGGCTGAGGTCCTGCCTGCCTGGGGGACTCGAGGGGAGTGCAGATGGGATACAGTCAAGCTAGGTGAGAAATCCAGGCGGAGGGAACTGGGGGCGGGGTGGCAGATGGAGTTGTACCCCTGGCCGGGGTCCGCCGGGGCGAGGAGGCAGGCCGGGTGGGGAGGGGAGGGCGGCCCGGGCCAGGCCCACTGCTGGTGCCTTCTGGCCCGTCCTCGGGGGGACCCCTTGCACCTCTCTCCGCGCAGACCG
Organism: Neotragus moschatus; assembly: GCA_006410615.1. Classification (NCBI taxonomy): domain Eukaryota; kingdom Metazoa; phylum Chordata; class Mammalia; order Artiodactyla; family Bovidae; genus Neotragus; species Neotragus moschatus. The sequence goes on along the minus strand of SJYA01002904.1, from coordinate 28,823 downwards.
CCACCCCCATGGAGACGCCCACCTCCAGGCCCAGCCCCAGGTGCGCAGCGTGCGGGCGGCTCCAGCCGTCAGCGGGGCGATGAATTACACGCTGTAAGAGGTGTTGACAGGAGCAGCTGGACGCGCAGGGGTGATGAAAAGAAGCAAATCCAGGGCGATTCCCGCGCGCGGCCTCCGGAGCGGCCAGGGCCGCCCCCTGGCGGCGGCGCGCGGAACCGCCCCTCCCGGCCCGCTGCGCGACCCCATTTCACAGGCGAGGACGCCGAGGCCCCGCGGGCGCCCAGGTGCAGAGCCGGGGGAGGGGCCCCTGCGGGGCGTGCACAGCGCAGTGGGGGCCAGTCGCTTCCCGCTCTGAGCTTCGGCCTGGTGACTTGTTCAGCACGCTGAGGGCCAGCGGGCAGGGCGGTGGGGCCAGCAGGGAGCTGTGGGCCTCAGAGTAAGGACAGCTGAGTCTGGGTGTGGCCAAGGCGGGGAGGGGCCGACCCTGGTTCTTGAGCCCTGGTGCAGACTCTGCTTGGCTTCCTGGACTCTGTCCACTGCACCTGCTGCCGTGGGGAGAGGTCCTGGGGGGCTTGAGGGTAGAGTACGGGACCCCCACCAGCCTCATGGCAGAGGCCCTCCACGCTCAGACACAGGTTCCGAGAGGTAGGGAGAGGGGAGGTAGGGCAAAGACCGCGGCACAGTCTCAGCTGGGGGCTCCGCCCAGGGGCCTTCCCTGCCCCCTCCTCCCAGCGACAGAGACAGACTCGCAGACAGGGTGTCGGGAACAGAGAGAAACCCGGAGTCAGAGGATGGAGACAGACTCCGAGACAGGTCCACGGCCAGGGAGGAGAGAGGGGTCTCAGGGAAGGTGTTCTCAGGGGTTACGGGGTCTCTCTGGGGTATTTGCACATAGGATTTCCAAACGGTCTTTGTCTAAGACCGCCCACTGGTCACCAAAGCCAGCAGTGACACCGTGGGGCCAGGGCAGGGCCGGCGGGCCCCGCAGCCCCTCTCAGCCCCGATACGGCTATCTGAGCACTGGTAGGAGCACTTCTGTCCCATGCAGGCCTGGGGTGCCAGGAAGGACGAGGCTCACCGGGGGGTCGGGCACAGGCCAGCCAAGCAGCTACACCTGGATGGGGCCGGAGCTCCCAGCACCCACCCTGCCCAGCTGTGGAGGTGCAGACACACAATTGGTTTCCTCTTGAATGGTCCTACTGATGGGGAGATCACTACCCCCCCAGAGGTAGTCCAAAGGGTTAGTCTGGGCATTTCGGAGATTTAGAAAGTCCATTCTTATTGGGAGAGAATTCTTCCTCCTTTCTCAGCCCACTACCCCTCCGTTTCCAACACTGAGCTCTGGAACCAGGCATACCACAGACATCGATTTGACGAGCATTTGTCAAGGGAGAAGGGCCCACAAGACCAGGGCAGAGGAGGTGGGGAACAAGGTTTGACTCAGTGCCCCGTGTGCCAGACCTCGGGCACCCTGATGGTAATGTGGGGAGGGCGTCCCCCACTTTACGGAGGAGAACACTGAGGTTCAAAGGAGTCAGGGCTCTGTGCTGAGCACCAGGCAGGCTGGGGCTGGGAAGGGCATGCAGTGTTCATGGGGACAGGGGATTCTTTGGGGAAGGTGAGAAACTTCTGGAGACGGATGGTGGAGATGTTGGCACAACCATGTGAATGTCGTTCCTGCCACGGGGGTGCACACCTCAGAGAAAGCCTCTGGATGGCGTAGCACGCAAAGGCCCTGCCGCGGGCCAGCCCGAGCCCGGGGCAGAGGTCGCTGGCCGATCTCGCACCCTTTCTGGCCAAGCTCGTGCACCTGGCCCCTAGCACTGCAGTACCAAACGCCCCACACGTAGTAGCTCGGAACAACGCAACAAGCAGAGAGAACTCAGGTTCCTTACGGTTCTGGAGGTCAGACGTCTAAGGGACGTGCCGGGCCGGCTCCTCCTGAAGGCTCTTGGCCGTCTCCTGGCCTTCTGCAGCTTCTTCAGCTGCCTGAACACCTTGGGTCGGGGCCCCTTCCCGCTCTTCTCATTTTTCTGACCCTAAGGACGCCTGGGCTCTGTCAGACCCACTTGGACAATCCAGGCTCCCTCGCTCACCTCAGCAGCCTTAACTTGCTCACAGACCCTACGTTCCTTCCGCCATGTGCGGGTGAGCTGGTCACAGGACCTGGGACGAGGACGCGGATGCCTCTCGGGGCCATGGTTTGGCTGCCACGCCTGGCTTAGACCTCAGAGTCTTTCTTACCTCGGAGGTCAGAGGTGGCCCGCGTGTTGACACAGCATCGCTGCACACGCGCTCGCTGCACACGCGCTCGCTGGCGTCCAATCAGACACTGCCAGGAGCATGGTCAGCAGATGGGACTTTTCTCGTGACTACTTTGCAGTCTCCACTGTTTACGGGGAGCCTGTGTTCCTGCGATCAGATAACGACCGACACATAAATGATACAGACGGCAGGCAGAGGGTTAGGTGGAGAAATGAGAGGCGACCAGCAGGTAGTGATATATCGTCGACAGATGGATAAATGGGGGTGGGCATAGGTCAGTGGGTGCATGACTGGTGGCTGAGTGGTCCCTACGTGACAGACGGGTCAGCGGACGGGTGGCGGGCGGGTGGTGCCGGCAGGGAGGGCTCCCCAGACGCGCTGGGCTCTGCCTGCACCGCCAGGCACGCATGGAGGTGGGGACGACCAGGGCGAAGGGTGGAGGGGGGAGAGAGGGTGGAGTTAGTGTCCTGCCCCCTGGGTCAAAGAGGGAGAGGTCATCGTGGAGCAGCAGGTGGACAAGAGGGTGGAGGAGGGGCCGGCCGAGGTGGGCCTGAGCCGGGCGGGGCTTCCTGCCAAAGCCCAGCACTGGGCGGGCCTCTTGAAGAAGCCCCAGGAGGCGGGCCAGGGTGTGAGCTGGCCCCTGCCCGGCTCTTTCCCACAGCGCCTGTGGGGTCAGTGGGGGTGCCCCTCACTGCAAGGGACAGGACGTGGGGGGTGGGGGGTACAGGGTGCAGGGACGGGTCACCCCTGAGAGGTGGTGCAGGAGGAGGGCAGAGCCGGAAGGGCCCGGAGGCACATGTGGGCAGCCCTGGGCGGGAGAGGACCTGTACCTCCCTGCTGACAGAGCCCCCAGGTGGGGACCAGCCTCCGAATTCCAGAATCGAGGTGCCCGCGGCAGCGGGCCCACCGTTTGTCAGGAATTCAATTAGGTGGCAGAGCCATTATTAATTTTATAGGCTTTGCTGGTCTGGAGGCTGTGCCGAGGGCGGAATCCGGCCGCTGCTCCCCGCGAGCCTGGGGTCAGCCCGCAGAGGCGGCGCGCAGGCACTGGCCGAGGTATTAATGAGCTGCCTCTGGGTGCAAATAATGGTTTAATAGGTGTGACTTGCCGGGGCACTGCCGCCCACACCTCCCCGCACGCCTGGGCCGCCCGCCTTGTTGGAATAAGTAATTAGACCGTTCGGACATTCGCTTCGACACTTTAATAAAGTGTCAGCCATCACCCATGTGGTACTTAATAAAATAAAATTAAACATTCATGACGTTTTTGTATGCATTGTATTTCAGATACATCAGCCCCACTCCTCGCCCCCTCCCGGCCCCCAAGGTTTTAATTCCAAGGACATCCCCTTCCCACCTCTCAGAAACCGGAGCGTAGCTGGTGGGGTGTAGAGGGGAGGGAGGTGGGGGAGACCCCCGGGCACCTGGGACTGGAGACCACAGGGCAGGGGAGAGGCGGCCGCATCAGGGAGCGACAGGGACCAAGGCAGCTCCAGAGATGCCCCCAGGGTCTGNCACTCCTCGCCCCCTCCCGGCCCCCAAGGTTTTAATTCCAAGGACATCCCCTTCCCACCTCTCAGAAACCGGAGCGTAGCTGGTGGGGTGTAGAGGGGAGGGAGGTGGGGGAGACCCCCGGGCACCTGGGACTGGAGACCACAGGGCAGGGGAGAGGCGGCCGCATCAGGGAGCGACAGGGACCAAGGCAGCTCCAGAGATGCCCCCAGGGTCTGGGCCCAGCTTCTGGGTTTCTGCTTTCCCGTCACCGTGGCCAGGACTCTCAGCTTCCCCCTGCCACTCACAGAGGCCACTGAGGCCCCAGTGGCACCTGCTCGGGGCCAGAGGAAACAGGCAGGGGTGACGGGGCATCCGAGACCCCCAGAGAGCGCCAGTCCACCCGAGACCAGGAGTGGGCACCTCCTGAGGGTCTGTGGGCCCAGGACCTGGGGCCATTCCGTCTCTCCATGTGGACCCCCCAACTCTGCCTCCCCCAGCTGAAGTCCCCTGTTTCCCTGCACCTGCCCCCACACCTGCAGGAGACACTGTTTTCTGATGACAGAAGGAACAGCCAGGGAGGCTGGGAGAGGTGGGGGGGGGGCATCGCGTGGAGGGCAAGGCCAGGGAGGACCTGTCCCCAGGAGCTGGGGTTCTGTGCCCCTACAAGGGCCTCACCCCCGGGGGCCTGGCACTCAGCCTGTCCAGACGCAGCTCTCCCTGTGGGGGCAGCGCCCACAGGACGATGCGTGTTCTCACAGGCAGCCCCCGACGCATGGCTGGAGTGTGCTCGGACACACAGGCCACGTGGCCAGAGGGGCCCAGGGGTGACCCCAGCTCAGGCGCGGGGCGCAGAGGGCCAGGCGGCGTGGAGGGGCCGCAGCCCAAGGCTTGTCCCCACTGACCCCACGGTGAGACATTGGCCGCCCGACTCCAGGGGGCGCGGGGGCGGGGGTGTCTGACATGGCGGACGATAAGGCCCCACTTGCTCTGCAGGAGCCCTGGGCTTGACCCCTGGTGGGGGGGGAGATTCCCCTGGAGATGGGAATGGCCGCCTGCTCCAGTGTCCTTGCCTAGAGAAGCCCGTGGACAGAGGACCTGGCGAGCTACAGTCCATGGAGGCACAAACAGTTGGACACGACTGAGCGACTTTCCCCTCACTGAAGGCCTGCTGAGAAGGATGTCTCAAAGGTGCGCCCGGTTCCTTCTGCCAGCCTCAGGGAGCCTGCAGGGGGATGGGCCCCTCAGCCTTGCTCAGGCCTGCCCCTCTCCCCACACCCCTGCCCCGGGACGGGCAAGACCCCCCACAGCACCTGTCCATCCTATTCGGCCCCGGGGATGGCGGTGCCCCTGGTCCTGATGCCCACCTGAAGCACACACTCCCCTCCCCCCTCTCCCCACCTCGTCGTCAGGGGTTGGAGGTGTAAGCAGAGCCAGGCCCACTGCAGCCTACGGCCGAAGGAGATCAGTTCACTTCAGTCCAGTCACTCAGGCGTGTCCGACTCTGGGACCCCATGAACCTCAGCACGCCAGGCCTCCCCGTCCACCACCAACTCCCAGAGTCCACCCAGACCCGCGTCCATTGAGTTGGTGATGCCATCCAGCCATCTCATCCTCGGTCGTCCCCTTCTCCTGCCTTCAACCTTTCCCAGCATCAGGGTCTTTTCCAGTGAGTCAGCTCTTCACATCAGGTGGCCAAATTATTGGAGTTTCAGCTTCAACATCAGTCCCTCCAATGAACACCCAAGGTTGATCTCCTTTAGGGTGAACTGGTTGGATCTCCTCGCAGTTCAAGGGATTCACAAGAGTCTTCTCTAACACCACAGTTCAAAAGCATCAATTCTTCGGTGCTCAGGTTTCTTCACAGCCCAACTCTCACATCCACACGTGACCACTGGAAAAACCTTGACTAGACGGACCTTAGTTGGCAGAGTAACGTCTCTGCTTTCTAATGTGCCATCCAGGTGGGTCATAACTTCCTTCCAAGGAGAAGCGTCTTTTCAAACACAGCTTTTCCTGCCTGGACTGTGTTCTCACTTGAGTGGTTCAAACACTGGACCTCGGCGCCTGGTTGGGCTTGCCCCCCTTGCCGTCATCCTGGCCCGGCTAACTCGGCACCTGGGGCCTCGCCTGGGGTCCCGTCCACCCTCAGACGCCCACTGCAGCCTGGAGCTCCTAAGGGCTGGCCCGGCCCCCAGAGCCCAGTCAGGCCTGGGCCTTCGGCAGACACGGGTGCGGCTGGGCTGGCTTGTGACAGACACACAGGTTTAGAGGGACAGCTGAGCTGAGACCAGGGCCCCCAACGCCCGGGGCACGGCGGGCAGCTGGCTGGCTCGGTCCTGCCCTCTCCTCTCTCTTCCTCTCTCTCAGCCCCCATGCTTGTAGCTGAATTCCTGTGAATTAAATTTATACCCAGAAGACGGGCTTCCTGAATTCCCTGCTCCCTGGCAAGCGCCACCAGCTCACGAGGCACCGGCCTGCACCCTCGGGCACTGCCCGCACGTTCTGCCTCTGCACAGGGGGCTCCCGCGGGACCCGTGAGGCGCCCGGCCCACCCGGCAGCTCGGAAGGTGGTGGTCCCCAGGCAGACCTGTCCTCAGCCCCCTGTGCTTCCTGCTGCCACCCCGCCAGCTGGCTCGTGGTGCTCTGGACTGCTGGGGAGCGGTGACGACCTGGCAGTGGGCACCCCGGGAACACTCGTGCTGACGGGGGTGTCAGGGGAGGGGGCTTGGGTAGAGTGAGGTCACACCCACCCAGGCTGGGCAGAGGGGGTCCTGCCACAGAGCCAGGGCAGGCAGGACACCGAGGGTGAAGGAGAGGAGGTCCCGGGGTCCCCAGCCCACCCTAGGCCCAGAAACCTCCTGGACCTGTTTCCACAGGCGCACGGCCTGGCTGCCACGGACCAGGGCGCCATCAGGCGGCTGAGCTGGGCTTCAGTCTGGATCCCAGCTGTACCCCCCCTCTGGTGACCAGGTTGGGCCATGTGGGGACCCTCTTGCTCTCTGCTCCCTCGACCCCCAGACTCCACGGCTGGGCCGCTCTACTGAGTTGTGTGACGGGGGTCTGAGGGTCCCCACCTCCAAGACTCTCGGCAGACGTTTTGTTGACGTTTAATGATGTGGCCTTATTTGTTGGTTATTTGCAGGGGTGCGTGGGCTCTCTCCTGGCCCAGAGGAGAGGGGTGTGGCTGGGAGGGTGCAGAGGCAGGGCCGGCACCAACCCCTTCTCACAGGAGATGTGAGCCCAGGATGCAAGCCCAGCCAGAGATCTTCCCATAATGCCCTGCAGCCCTGGGCTGTAGCAGTCAATGTGCAGGGTCCCCGCGCCGGACTTCTGCCCATCACACCCTCCTCCTGCCCCCGCTGCCTGGCACAGGGGTGATGGGTGAAGGGTGATGCCCTTAGGGCGGCAGGGCCCTCTGAGACCACCCATCCGCCGCCCATGGCGGGGAGTGACCACCCATCGGGCCGGCCTCAACGGCCTGAAAACCCCAGAATTCAGCCTCTTGTTCTGGGTGCCCCCAGCTTGCACTCAGACCCTCCCTTCGGGCAGCCTCCTCCCTGGGCACCATTGGGTGAGGGGCTGGGTGGGAGGGTTCTATCATCCTGTCTGCATCTGGGTCTCCAGGCACCTTCCTGGAGGGGGCTTTGGGGGTCCCGTGGCTGCCCGGTCAGGACCCTACTCTTGTTGCTCCAAGGAAGCGTCTCTCTGGGCCTACAGAGTCTTCTCCAGATAACACTTCCTGTGTCCGGGGAGCTGGTCCCCAGAGCTGCCCTTTCACCGCTGGGACGTCCCTGAGGCCTGTTGCCCGGCAACCGCCTGGTGCAACCAGGGCAACTGCCATCCTGATCTCACCTAGGCTCCTGTGTTTCCACTGCGTCAGCGCTCTCAGCCCCGGGAGCCAGGACGGACCGGCCCAGGGCAGCAGCAGCCTTGAGTCCCATCTCTGGGGGGCAGGCGTGGATCCTCAGTTTCTCCCAGCCTCACCAGTCAAGTGTCACACTGGAGTCCAGTGGAGGCATGACGGCAGGCGCCCTCGACCCAGCCTCAGGGCATGTGGGGCGCCGGCAGGCCTGCGGCGTCCAGCCCGGCACTCAGGGCCTTCCCTGCAGCTGTCCCTGTCAGCTGGAAGCGGGAGGAGGCATCTGAGCGGCATGCGCACTCCTGAGTCAGTCGGGGTGCTGTCTTCACCGGCCTGGGATGGGGTAAACGGGGCTTCACAAACTGAAAAGTGCCCTGTGTCCCCATCTGGGGTCCAGGTCCCAGCCGCTGTGAGGCCCACGTGGTCAGCAGTTCCCAGTCCGCAAGACTGTACCAACAGCCCCAGCTGCATCTGCCCCAAAATTAGCTGCAAAGAGCAATTAGCACTTCATTAATAATCAATGAGGTGCCAATTTACACATCGCCCAAGAACAAATTGCAGGTTCAGTTTGGCCTGTGATGAAGAGGGCTCCGGCGCCAGCCCGGGCAGAGAGAGATCCAGACTGGCGGGTGACGGGCAGGGGCAGCTGGGCACCTCCTACTCTCCTCCGCTGCTGTGGAGGCAGGAGCGGGGAGATGAGTGAGTGAGTTCTCACGTGTGCAGGCCAGGAGGGCCGGGGGATGGAGGGCTGGCGAGCCGCCCTTGGCTGCCGTGGGGCCCGCCATCTCCCCCGGCCGTCAAGGGGTCAGTGGGGCTTTCCTGAGCTGCACACACGCCGTGCTGCACTCTCCAAGCCACGTGTCCTCTGTCCCTCTTCACAGGCAAGGATGCCAGGCCCAGAGAGCATGGTGGGCCTGAGCGTGGCCCCCGGTTCCACACGCCCGAACCCTGCAAGCACCACGGGGACATTCATTTTCTGTCCCCGCCACTTTGTGGGCCCCCTAGCACCCGACCCAGGGAGATTTGCCTCAGACGAGGCCCCTGTGACCTGGGTCAATCAAGGAGGGCTCCCTGGAAGAGAAGGCGAGATCTGAGTCAGGAGCCTGCCCTGCCTTCCCCTCCCACAGGCCCCACTTGCCTCTGCTGCCCCTACCCTGCCCAGGCCCCCAGTCCCATGCTGCGTTCAGGTCACCTGGATGCCTCCTGGCCAGGGGTGCCCCAGGGACGGCCTTAGGGCTGGCCAGCGGTGGGGCTGACCCCGAGGAGAGACCCACAGTGAATGCAGGGTGATCTCCGCACCGGGCCCGTGTTGCCTAGTGGCTGGGGCGGGCTCTCACGGCCAGCGAGGCCACAGAATTGCAGGGCCCTGGAGGGAGCCAGGCCTGGAGCAGCAGGAAGGAGGAGGCCAGCTGAGACTGGGGTCTGGGTTTTACTCTGGCGTCTTCACGGGGCGGGGGGTGTCACCTGGGGTCCACTGGCTGCCTTGGGGGGCCTGTTGCTGGGGCTGAGAGAGGGCCTGGGTGTCACAGGGGAGGCGGACAGCGACTCTGGCGCGGGCAGGGCCACGGTGGGGGAGGGAGGGCTGTGCTTTGGGTTTGCACGCCCTGGTCGGTTGCTGGCGGGTGTAAGCATACTCCCGGCCGAGGCCGCGCAGGGCCTCTCCGATTCCACCCAGGACTCGGCCCACTCGCCGCCCCCCGCCCGCACGCGCCACCCTCACCACAAGATTGAATTTATAGCGGACTCCAACACATTTAAATCCATTTATGGCAAAATTACTTTTCAATAATTATATCACCATGCCGACTCTGTTGCATAATGAAATTAGCATGAGAGGTATTAGAGAGAATATAGAATTATAAGAAATATTGAAATACCTCTTCCCGTCTGTCTCCATGAGGCCCCGTAGCTTAACTGGGAAGCGGGTACACCTCACGGATGGGACTGGAATGCATAGAGGGTGGTTTTATAATGTCTTTTGTATAAATTAATTATAACAGTTATTGCAGCTCTCCGTTATTGGATTGAAGTTTCCCTCCACCAGAGCCGATTAGGGGAGAATAGGACCCTTGCTGGTGGCCCCAGGGTGGAGGGGCTGAGGAAGCGGCAGGGGGACAGACCCGGGCTTTGTGGCCACACAGGTCACAGTTCAAATTTGGGCCCTGCTGTGTGTCTCCAGCAAAGTGACTGAACTTCTCTGATCTTGGGTTTCCCCTCAATTATTAAGGGAAAAAAAGAGAAAACCACTAGTAACTCAGGCGCGGTGCAAAAGGATGAAAAGAGCTTGTGTTCACTGCTGGTAAAGGTGGTGCCACAGTTAAGTGTCTCCGCATGGCAAGCAGCTACCTGGGCCCCGCGGCTTACCGCAATAGTGAATGCTGGCTTCGCGGCAGGCTTCCGGGGTCATGGATGCGAGAGTGGCTTGGTTGGGGGTCTGGCTCAGGGTCTCCTGCCACTGCTTCAGGACTCAGCTGGGGCTGGGTCACCTGAAGGCCCGCATAAGGCCAGAGGCTCCTGTCCAGGCGGCCGGTGGCCGATGGCCGGGGTCCCGGGTCCTGCCTCCCGGCCCCACACAAGCTGAGAGTCCTCATGGCCCCGTGGCTGGCCTCCTGGAGCCAGCAACCCAGAAGACCAGCATCCTCCGTGGCCTGCATCAGGGGTCACAGGCCGGCAGGTCCCCCGACTCTGATTCGTCCTGGGAGGGGGCTACGCGGAGCCGTAAGGACCGGGAGTCCAGCATCTCTGGCCACGTCCATCGCACCTCTCCCTGGGGTTCGGCGGAGGGGTCCCCACGGCTGGCCAGGGCACACTGTCCCTGAGGAGGGCCTGTGCTCTCGTCCAGCCCAGTCTGCTCACCCTGGGCCTGGCCCCTCCCCTCCAGGTTGGGGTCAGGCTCTGGGAGGGCAGGGAGGAGGCCCTGAGTGAGCAAGGGCAGAGGCTGGAGGATGAGGAGCAGGGGTGCAGGAGTGGAACCCAGGCCCCGGGAGCCGCGGAGGCTGTGCCTGGGGGGCTGCAAGGGTGGGCCTCGGCCTCCTGTGCCCACAGAGGACCCCACTCTGGCCCCAGGGTCGGCAGTAGGGGCCCCCTCAGTGGCCTCACTCTAGACCTCATCCAGAGACCAGCTCTAACTTACTCATGAGGCGGGGAGGCTGTTTACGCAGCCAGAGCCGCCAGTCCAATCAATGCGGCGCTGAGAGTGGATGACCAGCCCTGCGGCACCTGGAGTTTAACCGCAGGACGTGCGCTTTCCAGGGGGCCCTCGCCCCTGCGTGTGCCCCAGAGAGCCCGGGGCTAGTTGCTGCGGCCCTTTGCTCCCCGACCACGGGAGCCCCTTAAGTGTATTAAACTAATGCGGTTCATGAAGCACTCATCTCCAAGAACGTGATTAACAGAGAAGCGTTCCTCTCCCTGCAGTGGGACACCCCAAACCCGGGAGGGAGGCAGAGGGGGACACCCCTAGATTTAAAAGAAGGCAGAGGGGCACAGAGCACCAGTCAGCCACCCGTGCAGACAGACACCCGCCCGGGGCAGAGGCCACGCAGCTCTTGATGCTGAGACCTGGCCCGACCAGGCCCCTCAGCCTCCTTGCCCCTGCTGCCTCTCTCCAGGGCCACACGTGGTTCTGCTCTGCAGGGTGGTGGTCAGAGGACCCCCCGATCCCAGCTGAGGTGACGGGAAAGGGCCTTCACACTGCCTGCTGGGATGGGCCTCAACACTTTCCTCCCCACTTCCCTGATCCTCACAAAGCCCATTCCAGGGGCTCAGGGAACACAGGAACATTTCTCAGTTTATTTTCTTGCTGAATAGCTAATGTTTAAGATTTTGAAAGGAGAGAGGGGGCTAGGGGTGCACCCCAAAGAAGCCACGGGCTACCTATCGGGTTTCTATAAGCACCCGCAACTGGGAGCGACGACGCACCCCTCTGTAGGAGGAGGGGTGAATAAGCCGTGGGGCATTCAAGCAGTGGAGTACTACGCAGCAGTGAAAAAGAGCCAGGGCTCCCTGCACGCCACAGAGGGGTCTCAGCATGCAACAGTGAGTGAAGCGGCCTCACGGGGCTCCACGTGGGGCCCCAGGACGGGCTGTACTGGACAGAGGGGTCTCAGCATGTGACAGTGAGTGAAGCAGCCTCATGGGGCTCCACGTGGGGCCCCAGGACCGGCTGTACTGGATAGAGGGGTCTCAGCATGTGACAGTAAGTGAAGCGGCCTCACGGGGCTCCATGTGGGGCCCCAGGACCGGCTGTACTGGATAGAGGGGTCTCAGCACGCGACAGTGAGTGAAGCGGCCTCACGAGGCTCCACATTGGGCCCCAGGACCAGCTATACTGCTGGACCCACTGAGCTGCTCGCCTGGGAGGAGGCACATTGCAGAACGTGGCTTTGGGGGCTTACTGTTTTAAGCAGAGAAGGGTTTACAGAGAAAAGACTTCGTCTCACTCTGTCTCCAGCCCAGCGAGCGCCCCTCTCACAGTCAGTGTCGACGTTGCCCCGGGAGCCCTTCCAGAAACCCCCTGCACACACAGGTAAGAGCAGGTCTGGCTCCGCAGGTGGAACAAACACCCCAAGTGGTTGTGCTGAAGGTTGAGCCAAGACCCCGGTCCAGGGCAGTGAGCTTTATACCTTCAGGGGGACAGCGAGCAGGGGCCTGGGTGAGTGGGTCCATTCTTGAGGGTGTCAACTAAGAAACACTTCCATTATTCATGGATGTTCCAGAAAACCTTGAAAGTCCATTGTGGACCAGCCATGACAAGTTGTCTGCAGAAGTGTCTCCCAGGACCCAGCATGACTGGCGGGGCCAGGAGTGAATTGAAGACGCCCGTCTCTTTTTCCACAGCTGGAAAAGGTGACCCTGGAGGAGCACCCCCAAGGCTGCTCCTGCTCTTCTGTGGCCCCCCTCCTGCTGAGCAGAAAGTCTCACGACCCTGCGAAGAGATGCCAAAACGTCGTCAGGCAGCAAAGCACACGTAAGGTGAACTTACCTCGTGAGGTATCTGTCAGCACCCGGTTCAGAGACGGTGAGGGCGTCCGCGGTGCTGTGTGACCGTCGGCACCATCACCACCAAAACGTTCTCGTCTTCCCAAACCGAGACGCTGTCCCCAAGGACAGTAACTCCCCACCCCTGTCTCCGGCCTCCACGCCCCACTTCCTGTCCCCGTGACCCTGACTCCCCCAGGGACCACACAGAAGTGGAGTCGCCTTTGCTGTCCGCTTATTTCACTGAGCATCCGCGCCCTGGCAGGTTCCGAGCTCCCTTCAGTTCAGGCTGAATCACAGGCCGGTGTGTGGGCGGAGCAACCTGTGTTTCTCCATCACCCGTCAACGGGCACTCGGGCTGATCCAGTCTCGGTCGCTGTGAGTGACGCTGCTCTGAACATGGGCGTGGAAGTATCTCCTCGAGTCCCTGCTTTCAACTCTTTGTGTACAGACCGAGAAGAGGGGGTGATCCATTTCATTTTCAAGGAAGCATCGTGCTGTTTTCCGTGGTGGCTGCACCATTTTACATTCCCACGGGCAAGTGTTCCAGGCTCTCCAGGTCCTCATGGACACTTGCTATTTTCCGTTGTATTTGCGTCTTTAGAATAACCGTCCTAATAGGTGTGAAGCAGTAGTTGCCCCACTGTAGTTTCGCTTTGCGTTTCTCTAGTGATTCAGGATTCACGCACTGTCAACGTGTACATTTTCTTTGGACACCTGTCTATATTTAAGCCATTGAATATGAATATGGAAATGTCTACTGTTCATTTGTTAACTGGGTTGAGTTTTCATTGCTGTTGTGATTTTTTAAAATATATTTCTGGATATTAACCTCTTATCATGTTGGTGATTTTCAAATGTTTGCTCCCTCCTGTGGGAGCCTTTCACTCCATGGACCGTGCTCTTTGGCACAAAAGCGTTTCATCTTGATGATTCCAATTTGTCTATTTTTCCTTTTGTTGCGTGTGTTTCCGTGTCACCTCCAAGAAGTCGCTACCAGATATAACGTCACAAAGGAGGTCCCATCTATTCTAAGAGCTTTATAGCTTCGCTGTTCTGTCCAGGTCTTTGATCCACTTTGCGTCAACATTTGTATGTGGTATGAGACAAGGATTCCCCTTCATTCTAGAAGTGTGTGGATTCTCCGTTCTTGGTGTGTAGGTTTCCAATTTTCCCAGAGCCATTTGTTCGAAGGACTGTCCTTTCCCAGCTAAATAGCCTTGGTACCGCGAGTGCTCAGCTGTGCCCGACTCTTTGAAACGCCCACGCCTGTAGCCCGCCAGGCTCCTCTGTCCACGGATTTTCCCAGTAAGAGCACTGGAGAGGGTCGCCATTTCCTGGGCGTCTTCCCGACCCGGGTGTTGAACCTGTGTCTCTCGAGTCTCCTGCACCACAGGTGGATTCTTCATCACTGCGCCACTGGGAAAGCCAGACCGTGGGTTTTAGTTATTTCATATCATTCTAAGTGAAAAAAATTTTTTAATTTTAATTATTAGCATGAACTTTACCACTCACCTTTGTATTGTACAGTGTCAGCTTTAAATGAGAATATAAGGATATCTAACTCACATGCAAAATCACCAAATGACATGGCTCATATTTTCTTGCTCATACGTCGTATGTTTTCTTCTTGCTAGAACAGTTGACGGCTTTTCTCCAGGATGGCTGCTGTCCCCATGCTTTTCCAGAACCTTCCATCAAGTGGTCGAGTCCATGTCCCCTCCCCTTGAACCTGGGTGGACCTCAGTGGCTGTTCAACCAGCTGCAGAGCAACTTCAAAGGGAAGGTCACAAAAATGCCAGGTGCTGCCACTGTATTCTCTTAAAAGCCAGTCGCTGTGCTGGGAAGGAGCCCCCATATGGAGAGGAACCAAGACCCCCGCCCACAGCCCGCTGCGCTCCTAGGCACAGCCATGCAGACGAACAGCCCTCACTTTGTTAAGTACAAGGAGCGTGTGGCTGCTTGGGGCCCTGCCATGGGCACCTACTGTCCACCAGTCTCAGGGGAATCCCGGAGGTCGTCCTGGGAACACTCTCTGAAGCACAGGTTTACCTGCCTGAGGTGAGGAAAGGGAGTGAGGCGGTGAATGACCAGACTGGCAGGGGGACCCCAGGACACCCCACAGAAGCAGAGGCCCAGCTCAGAACCCACAGCCGACCCCCGCACTGCAGCCCCCGCCCTCGCATAGGCCCCGCGCTCTCATAGGCCCCACTCTTAGGCCCCGCCCTCCCAAGACCCCACCCTCTCACCG
>SJYA01002903.1:0-16676 GCA_006410615.1 Neotragus moschatus | reverse complement strand
AGGAGCAGGGCCCTCTATGTGGCCCTGGGAGAGGGAGGCAGGGCCCCCAGGGTAGCCCTGGGGGAGGGGACAGGGCCCCCTGGGTGTCCCTGGGGGAGGGGCAGGGCCCCCTGGGTGGCCCTGGGGGGCCCCCTCTGGAGTCCAGGCTGCACTTCCTGTCTCCCCGCTCCCTGAGCAGAGGTGGACCTCAGGGCAGCTTGGCGCTGTCTGCCCGCCTTTCCCGCAGCGCCCGCCCCCCCCTGCTTTGGCTCCAGCCCTGCAGCTGGCTGTCTGTCTGGAGGGCCGTCTGTCTGGCAGGCCTGTGGGAGAGAGAAGCTGCTGTGTGTTTTCTGAACCAGCGCTGGGGCACTCAGCCGGCCTCAGGGTGGGCCTCGCCTGGGGGCACGGGGCTGTGGGCTCTGCCCACAGGGGTGTCCACTACAGGGTGTCTGCTGCAGGAGGCTACCCTGAACCCTGGTCCGGGGGTGGGCCCCTGGGGCGCTTCTGTTCCAGGAGCCAGGTCTTCCCATCTCTTCACAGGACGCCAGGGTGGCCTCTCCCCGTGGGAGGATGAGGCAGGAAGGTCCGGGGAACCGGGCTGGGCCCAGAGGCTGCTGCTGGGCCCCAGGCCTGCGGAGGGGAGGCCGCGGTGGGCGTGTGGGGATTCTCACGCTCCGGCAGGCTGCCCAGCCGGCTCCTCCTGGCCATGGGTCCACCAGGGCGGCCCTGGGGCGTTGCTCGGCTGGAGGCACACATGAAGCCCAGGACAAGGGTGAGCGGAGGCCTGGCCACTGCTGTGGCGCCGAGGATGGCCGGCCAGGCCCTGTGCAACTGCGGGAGGCCGTGCCCTCCCCTGGACAGCGGGGGNCCACCAGGGCGGCCCTGGGGCGTTGCTCGGCTGGAGGCACACATGAAGCCCAGGACAAGGGTGAGCGGAGGCCTGGCCACTGCTGTGGCGCCGAGGATGGCCGGCCAGGCCCTGTGCAACTGCGGGAGGCCGTGCCCTCCCCTGGACAGCGGGGGACCCTGGCCACTCTGTCTCCTGTGCCCTTGGGGACAGAACTACCCTGCTCTGGGATCTGACCCCCGATAAGCCTCACGGCCGAAGCCGCCCGTGTGAACTTCCCACTTTCTCACCCTGGCTCTGCCCTAAGTCCGTCCTCAGGGCTACGGTTTGCTCCAGGCCCCCTCAGGCTTCCTGGGCTAAGCGGGTGGCGGGGGCTGCTCTGCCTGTGGGTCTCCCCAGCCCCCAGGCTCCCCTCCCAGCTCCTTCTCCCAACCTCGGGGGCGGCTGCCTGGAGGGCCCAGTAGACTCCGACCCTCAGCACAGCACAGGGCGGACAGTGGGGCCCAGGTCCTTTCCCGGGGCCTGGCAGACGGTGTCTCTGGCCCCAGGCCCCCCACCTTCTGCTAGGCCCTGCACTGTCGCCGCAGGGCTCTGCCAGGCCAGCCGCACCTCCGACCCTGAGTGCAGGCCCATGTGGGCGTAGCCCGGTCTTGCCGGGGGCCCAGCGCCATGGTCATGCACAAACCTCACTGGGGCCACACCTTGTGCCCGGGAGTCCAGGAGGCGCCCCATGGGGTCAGGCTGCTGAGGTCCTTCCCTGAGAGAGGGGCTTGGGCTGGAGCCGTCTCTGCGCCCCGGGGCAGCCGAGCTGGGGGGCAAGCACAGACCCTGCCTGCCCCCTGGCCTGTCCCAGCTAAGAGCTGGGACGGTGACCAGGGCTCCTCACAGGGCTGTAGACAGGGTTTTGCCCACAGCCCCTGGCTGGGCAGCCAGGGTCCCGCCAGCCCTGTTTACCCACCGGCAGGCGTGGGTGTGGCCGGGGCTGGGGCTGGGCGGCCGCTCCGGGAAGGAAGTGCCCCAGTCACGGGGCCTGCCATGCCGGCCACAGCCGCGGTCCCCGGCCGCCCACCGTCTGGAGGGAGGCACCGCCTACACGCCGCAGCCCCGTGCTCAGGGGGGCCTGCACCCCAGGGCAGGGCTCACGGCCTCCACGGCCTCCTGGTTTGATCTGCTGGGGTGGCGGGGGCGCGGGATCGGCTGCCAGATCGCCACGGCTGCCCACCACCCCAAGTAGAATCTGCGCCAGAGGGGTCAGGTCCCCACTGCTGGCCCCGGGCTGGACGCTGCCCCTGGCTGGCCCTGCTGCTCCCATCTCCCCACCTTTCTCTTTCTGCATCCCTCGCCCCCTCCTCCCTCAGTCACACTCGCAGGTCACAGGCCACTAGTGAGCCACCTGAATAAGCTGCATCCTCAGAGCCAAGCGGAGGCCAGGAGGCCAGGGCCCTGGTTCGTTGGGCCCTCTGGACACTGAAGTGTGAACTCCCACCCCCTGCAGCAGCTCTGGCCACGAAGACTAGATTCAGGGGAGATGGCCTTAGATAGGGTTCCCTTAACGGCTTTAAGCTGGGGCTCCCTGGTGGCTCAGACAGTAAAGAGTCTGTCTGCACTGCAGGAGACCCGAGTTCAATCCCCAGGCCGGGAAGATCGCCTGGAGAAGGAAATGGTAACTCACTCCAGCATTCTTGCCTGGAAAATCCCGTGGACGGAAAAGCCCGGCCGGCTACAGTACATGGGGTCACAAAGAGTCAGACACGACTGAGCAACTTCACTTTCAGACTTGATAAAGTTTGATGTGATTCCTGGGTGGCGCCAGCAGTAAAGAACCCACCTGCCAATTCAGGAGATATAAGAGACTCGGGTTCAATCCCCGAGTGGGGAAGATCCCCTGGCGTCGGGAATGGCAGCCCACTCCGGTAATCTAGCTTGGAGAATCCCACAGACAGAGGAGCCTGGTGGGTTACGGTCTACAGGGTTGCAAAGATTTGAACGTGACTGAAGAGGCTTCGCACAGCACACAGCACTGGGCATTTGCTGGTGATACTGAATTCAATAGAACTTGGACGGCGTTCCCATGGCAGATGTGCCCTCCCGTGACAGACCATCAGGGAGGCCGTGGGCCTTAGGCCGCTGCCCTCAGCCCTGTTGCATGCCCTCTGGCCCGCCTCTGTGGCTCACGCTTCTCAAGTGGCCTACACCCGGCTCCCCGCCTCCTTGTGTCCCTGGGCACCCACCCCCGGGGGGGGGGGCGGAGCCTTCCAGCCGCAGGTGCCTGGGGCCACCTGCTGCCGTGGCCAGTCGGCCAGTCTTAGCAGCCTTGGCTCCTCTGGGGAACAGTACAAGCAGGAGTCCCTTGGAAACTGCGAAACTCTTTTCTGCTGTGATTGAATTACACAAGGGGGGGAGAGACGGCGGTGCAGTATTCTAAACTCTTGTCTGAAAGTCTGTTCTGTGCTGGAAAATGAAAACTAACAGCTTTAGCTTAAGCGGTCTTACAAATGGAACCGTGTGTGTTTGCAGTTGTATATCGCTGCCAGGAGAGGTGCAGCCTGTTTGGGCTTGGCTGTCGTTGTTCGGAGCAGTGTTCTGCTTCAGGAGCGATTCCCTCATGAGATGTGACTTCAGACGCCCCCAGCACGCAGGCCGGCTGGCCAGCGCTCTGGAAGGGTGCTGCCCTGAAGCCATTCAAAGCAAGCGCGGGCCATTCTGGGGAGCCCTGGGGTGCTGGCCACGTGTCTGGCCTCAGTTGTGCGTCCCTGAGGGAGGGCGGCTTCCTGCCTTCTCTGGACCTGCAGGACGGAGGGGAGGGGCCGAGGGTACCAGGCAGGAGGGGCGGACCTTCCAGGCCATAGTGGGCACGGGTGGCCTGTGAGGAGGGTACCCTCGCCTGAAAGCAGCATTCGGAGGGGGGCAGGCTGACTCTCACGCCCGGGGCTTACTGGCCTGGCCGTGAGTGGCCCCCGCCCCAGACACACTCTGCAACGGGGACCCCAGTCCCGTGGGCTCTTCCTGGGGCTGAAGGTCCTCCTGGGGACGCAGTTGGGATCTTCCTTCTGGGAGTGTTGCCCTCAGGGAGGCAGGGGTGAGCACATGAGGCCTGTGGGCAGCGGCCACTGGCCACACAGCAGCCGAGTCCCCACAGGCTGGGCCAGGCCTGTGCAGGCACGGAGGCCTGGACAGTCAGTGCCTGTCAGCCCGTGGGCTTGATGCTGAGCGCCTGATTTCAGAGCACGCAGCCTGCGCCTGGGCTGCCCCGGGTGGGTGCTGGGGGGCGTGCCTCTGTTAAAGCCAGGAGATCCTGCTGGGTCCCCGCCCCCGCCTGGGGGCTGGGCGTGGGGTCCTCCCTGTGCTGACCACCCCTTTCTGTCTCCCCACACCAGGTCCGGCCTCTTTGGCCTGCCCCCATTGGCTCCGCTGACCCAGGCCCAGGACGCCCCTGTCAACGGCTGCCACGGCCCGACCCCCGCGGAGGGAGACGCGGAGGCCATGGCCCTGGGAACGGGCTCCCCGGCGCCTGCCAGCGGGGATGGGCCCCCCGAGCTGCCCCCACCCCTGGTCCCGCAGCTGCCAGCCGGAAGCCTGCCCCCGTTCCCGCCCTACTTCGAAGGCGCCCCCTTCCCGCCCCCGCTCTGGCTGAGGAACAGCTACCGGCAGTGGGTGCCACAGCCGCCGCCCCGGGGCGTCAAGAGGACCCGCCGGCGCCTGTCCCGCAACCGCGACCCCGGCCGCCTGGCCCTAAGCCCCATCCGCCTGCGGCCGCGCCAAGTGCTGTGCGAGAAGTGCAAGAGCTCCCAGAGCCCCCCGGAGGCCAGCCCCGGGCCTCCCGCCACCCCCCGGCCGCGCAGGGAGCCCCGAAAGCCCGAGGACCCCGACGGAGGCGGCGACGCGGCCGCCGCCAAGAGGAGCAGGCGCGAGCGGCGGGAGGAGGCGCGGGTGGCGGTGCCGCGGAGCCCAGCCATCAAGATCTCCTACAGCACGCCCCAGGGCACCGGGGAGGTGGTGGAGATTCCCCCCCGCGTGCACGGCTCCCTGGAGCCCTTCTGTCCACCCCCAGCCTCGCCCGGAGGCCCGGACCCCGAGCCTCCCAGGGACCGGCCGGCCGTGGGTGCCCCCGCCTCCATCCCGAAGCTGAAGCTGACGCGGCCCCTGCCACCCGGGGCCGCCCCACCGCCCCCCAAGATCCGCCTGAAGCCGCGCCGCCTGGGGGCTGGCGAGCAGGAGCTCGTCTACAGGGCCGAGCTGGTGCAGGAACTCAAGGGCCGAGGGCCCCCGGCCGACGGCACCGCCCAGCACGGCGGGCTGGCGGACTCGCCCTCCGCGAGCTCTGGCGAGGATGATGACTGCAAGGGGTGTCCCCAGGGTGCCCATGGGCCGGACAACGCCGGCCTGGCTTTCCTCGCTACCTGCCCTGGGAGAAGCGGCTGTACCGGCGAGCTGGCATGGAGCAGCGACAGCCTGGACGAGTCCAAGTCGTCCGGCTCGGACGTGACGTTGCCAGACACCTGCGACCTCTCGCCCGGCGATGGGGTGCCCTCTTCCTCCAAGGGCACGAGGCCCACGGTCCCACCCCTGACGGTCAGGCTGCACACGCAGAGCGTCTCCAAGTGCGTTACTGAGGATGGGAGGACCGTGGCCGTAGGGGACATCGTGTGGGGTAAGGTTCACGGCTTCCCTTGGTGGCCGGCACGTGTCCTGGACATTAGTCTTAGCCAGAAAGAGGACGGGGAGCCCTCCTGGCAAGAAGCAAAAGTCTCGTGGTTTGGTTCTCCGACTACGTCATTTTTGTCTATCTCAAAACTGTCCCCTTTCTCTGAATTTTTCAAACTGAGATTTAACCGTAAGAAGAAGGGGATGTATCGGAAAGCTATCACAGAGGCTGCCAATGCCGCCCAGCACGTGGCCCCAGAAATAAGGGAGCTCTTAACCCAGTTTGAAACGTAACCCGGGTTCCCACCCAGGTGAGTGTGTGCATGGAGGGCTGCCTCTGTCCAGCCGCCCTGAGCCTGCGTCCGTGGCTGAGCTGTGCCTCCAGCCTGGGCCTCGGCGAGCCAGGGGGTGAGGGATGCCCTTGGCCAGGCTGGCTCGCCGCTCCGAAACGGGTGGCCTGGAAGATTGTCCTGCCCACTGGCAGCGTCCCCCCAACATTTCGGATCACAGAAGAGATGCTTTAAGAGCGGGCAAGCCGTCAGCCACCTGGGCAGAGGGCAGAGCTAGTTTGTGTCTTGTGGCTTGCTCTTCCATTTGCCCTTTGGAGAAAGGGGAGAGCCGGTGGCTGGGGTGGGCGCAGGAGGGGCTTGCGCTGTCTCTCACTCCCTCCCAAACGGACAGGGTGATCTCCCTCCTGCCCTTCCCCCACTGCAGGCTGGAGGGTGGGTCCAAGGGTCCGACTTCGCAGGAAGGAGGACAGTCGCTCAGCTGCCTTCTCCCAGAGGTGGAGCCTGTGGCCCAGCATCCTCTCCTGGGGCCAGGGGCACTCCCCTTCATCGGCGGGGTGTGGTGCCTGGGGCTTGCGGCTCCAGGCTCCTGGAGGGCATCCGGGATCTGCCCTGTCCAGCGCCACGGCCTCCGTCTCCACCCCCAGGGGGGCTCTGTGGGAGCCCCGGCCGTGGCCCCACCTGGAGCCTCCATGGGGCCGGGTGTCCCAGGTGGGGTGGGTCACTGTGTGGCCTGTCTGGTCGCCTCACGGGCTGTCGGGACAGCGAAGGGCTGAGCTGTGTGCTGTGGGCACTCCTGGGGCCTGAGACGCAGGGAGGTGGGGCTAGCAGTGTCTGATGCCCCAGCCCTGGCCCTGGGCGGCAGCCGGTCCGAGGGCCGGCCCCTTCCTCTGCTGGCTCTAAGCAGGCTGTGGCCGCCCGAGGCTCCAGGCTGCCTTGGTGGACCACAGTGGGTACGTCGGGGTCCCCAGTGTGGGGCAGCCCGTGGCCCCTTCCTGGCCCCGTGGCCTCTGGCTGGCGCCCCTGGCTCAGTTGGGGTCTGTCCTTCGTCTAGGCCTCCGCCTTCATCTCTGGACCTTCAGGTGACCTCGTCTGGCCTGGCTCTCCAGCTCGTTCACCTGTCTGTGCTGACTTCCCGGGCAACGCTAGCCTTCAGGGCTGGGTGGGTTGGCTGGCCGGTGGCACGGCTGGCCCCGTGCCGGGGCAGGAGTTCAGTGAGTGCTTGCTGCCGCCTCACCGTTGGGCCGGCTGCAGCGGGTCCTGGGACTGAAGAAGCAGGGACAAGGGGCCCGTCTGGGCTGGGGTCCCTGCTGGCATTCTTGAGGCCTCGTCCCCCTCCCCCCATTCCCTGTACCTCCTGAGTGCTCCCAGGACTGGGCACAAACTCCTCCCAGGAACCTGGCACGTTCCCCATCACTTCTGGCCTTTGTGTGGGGTGTGGGCGTGGCACTGCTCTGGGGTAGGGGGTGTCAAGCCAGCAAGGGTGTCAGGGCACTCCGTGGGGAGGGTCCAAGCCGAGGAGGGGTCCCAGCCAGTGAGGGAATCAGGGCACCCCGTGGGGAGGGGCCCAGAGAAGGCCTCGGTGCCCGGCCTCCTTTTCCCCAGCGTCTCTCTGTGTGGCCACGTCCTGCTGGCCTGGGGACCACTCGGGTCCTGTCTCCGTGCCCTTCCGCTCCCATCCCGGCCCACCCTGTCTCTGGCCTGGGGCGATGGGCAGCTCGCCACACACCCTGTGAGAGAGAGAAGGCAGCCCCTTAGGTTCAGGGCTTGCTCTGTTTATCTGGAGGCAGAGGAGGAATCTCACCAGACAGGTTTGCCTGCTGTGGGGGCCTGGCTTCTGGGGCTCTGGGAGCTTGAGGGGGTGGGGGGGAGCATTGCTGAATCCTTTTGGCGCCAAAGCAAAGTGGTTTTGCTTGATGGGCTTTTGAGTTTTGTTTCTTGAGGATTAAGGACTGAGCTGAGGTTTCTGCCAGCCAGGTGGTTGGTCTGCGGGCGTCAGCCAGCCGGGGTCTCGCGCGCGGGTGGGGTCTGTGGTCTTCCGGTAGGCACACTTGCTTTCAAGTGTCAAGTGTCTAGAGGGCAGCCTGTCCGGCCTGCTCTCTGAAGGGGAAACAGGAAGCTGCCTTTGCTGGGGAAGGTGGGTTCCCTGGTGGGCTCCCTGGGTGAGCTGAGGGCGCTGGGGCTAACCCAGGGGGTCCCCCCAGAACCTGTGTGAGATGCAGGTGGGGTGCCCTGCGGGGTGCTGAGGGCAGGGCCGGGGTGTCCAGGAGCAGGGTGCCAGAGGGTAGGCCCAGGGCTGGAAGCTCGGCGGGAGGCCTGCTGGGAGTGGCAATCCTGTGGCCCCACGTGGCTCCCCAGCCCAGCGCAGGGCCCTGCTGTCCCCGGGGGCTGATGGAGGCCGTGCCAGGAATGTGGGGTTTGGACTCCGGAGAGCCCCCCAGAGGAGGGGACACGTGCCCAGACCTCGACCCCAAGACGCCCGCCCCCTCGCAGGGTTGCTGGGGGCTCCACTGCTAGGTGGGCGCCTGTGTGAGCATCCTGAGAGCTGCCCAGGGGCCAGCGGCCAGGGCACTGGGGAGGCCGGCAGGTCCTGCCCCCAGCCCTGTGTGCCACGGCGAGGAACGGGCACCCAGCAGGTGCGGACGCAGCCCCGTCTGAGCCCCAGCTTCCCATCTGTCTTGGGGTGACAGCGCACGTGCCCCCAGGTGGAGGGTGAGTGAGCGACCTGTCTGGCTCTGTACTCCGGGCTCCTCTGAGTCCCCAGTGGGGCACGGTTGTGCTCCCGACCGGATGGGCCGGGCAGCTCCTAGTGCCCACTGATCAGGGGTGAGGGCCCCGCAGGTGTGACTGACGGGGGTGCCCCCAGGGCACGGCGGGTCAGGCCCCCCACCTGCCAGGCGTGGCGGTCACCGCTCCCTCCCCACCCGCACATCCACCGACCCAGCCCGGACCAGATGCTCTGCTGGATGCGGACGGAGTGTGCAGTCACCGTGGCCCTCGCCTGGCTGCCGGGGGAGGGCTGTGACTCCCCGCCCCGGACTCACGTGTGATCACGCACGGGAAGGTGCCGAGAAGGGGACAAGGGCCTCCTGGCCGAGTGTCTGCTGAGGAAGCTGACTGGGACTGGGGCTCTGGGAAGACTTCCTGGAGGAGGTGACATGCAGCTGAGATTGGAACAGGAAGCTAATAGGGTGAGGATGGGCTTCGGAGGCAGGAGGGAGCCAGACTTGTTCCTGGGGGCAGGGAGAGACCACCAGCTGTGGCCTTGCCCCCAGAGAAGGGGCGCCGCGGTGGGACATTAAGCCGGGGGTGATGGTCTTGTGTTGGAAAGATGCCCCAGCGTGGGCAGTGGTGTCGTGCGGGAAGGCTGTGCTAGAGGGCAGCAGCTGAGACCGGGACGGGGCTCAGGGGGCCATGGGGAGCAGGGGCAGAGGCCCCGGGGGACGGGGCGGGGCTGCTGGGCGTGCCCGGAGCTCCGGGAGCCCTGCGCCCACGCCAGCCTCAGCACCTCGTGAGCGTCCCCACCCGGGTCTGAGTGCGGAGGCAGCCCAGGGTCTAGCGTCAGAGGAGGGCTGGGGCCCAGTGGTGGTTCAGGACTGGCAGGGGCGGGGGGTGTGGGGAGGGGGCCCCGTGGAGTGGCGAGGGCTCAGAGTGGTGGAGAGGCAGACAGCAGTGACCAGAGGTGTGAGGCCCCTGGGAGCCCAGGAAGGAAGCCCGTGGAGAGGCGGGTGGGCCCAGGACCCCCGAGGAGGTGGCAGGCGAGCCCGGATGGGGTGGGGGCCGTGCCTGGCCCACAGGCCCCACCCAGGGCGAGCGTGATGGAGCCCCTACTGGACGTGGGGTCCCTGGGAGCGCACCCTGGGCCCTGAGCAGTCAGGGGTGTGGGAGCAGCACCCAGGTGTCCCGAGGCTGTCCCAGATGACCTGCCCCAGGCCAGCGGGAAATGCAGGAACCTCTGGAGGCTGAATGCAAAACCCAGGTTCTCTTCCTGAGGCTCCAGGGAGGGTCCTCCAGCCTCTCGCAGCTGCTGGGGGCTCGGGCGCCCCGGGCCCGTGGCCGCACCAGCAGCCTCGTCGTCGGGGGCCCCGCTGTGTGGAAGCCATGTCTGCCTCTCACCACAAGGCCCTGGGAGGCCCCTCCAGCCTCATCCGCTCTCTCAGAGCCCTCCCCTCGTCACACCTGTCCCGCCTTCCCCACGGCTCCGGGGGGGACCCCGGTCACCCACCGCACCCTCTGTCCACTCAGCAGCCCCTGTGGGTGTGGGAGCAGCTTGTGTCCCCATCCGGCTGGGCTGGGGGTCCGGGGTGAGGGAGGCGCCCTGCCCCACAGGGAGGCTGTGCACACAGCTGGGCCCCAGGAGCACTTTCAGCCTCACGAAGTGGGAACCCTCAGCCTCGCTCTCCTGGGGACTGAAGACAGCAGCCGGGAAGCCAGCCCGGAAACCCTGCAGCCTGGCTCCAGGCGGCCACCCCGCCTCGCCCCACCGGAGGCGTGACAAGCGGGCGGAGGCGGCCAGATCCTGTCCCCAGGCTCCGGCTTCCTCCTGGGAAGGAGGCTTCTCCCTTCCAGAGCTGTATCTGCAGGCCCAGCGTCCCAGACAGGCTTTCAGTTCAGCTCAGTCCAGTCGCTCAGTCATGTCCGACTCTGCGACCCCGTGGACTGCAGCACACCAGGCCTCCCTGTCCATCACCAGCTCCCGGAGAGGTGTTACTTTCTTCCAACTCTGAATAAAAGCGTGCCTCCGCTTCTCAGCTGAGTTCCGCCTTGCTTTCAGGGAGCTTAGGTTGTCTGCGAAGGTGGTAATTATTTTGTTCCAGAGGAAACTCAGGCCTGTGATTCGAGGCCCGGGCCCCGCCCCTGCGCATGGGCACCGGGCAGCACAGGACACGGGCCTGGGTGTGCAGGCGCTCCTCTGGGGCGCTGGGGTCCCTGCGGGCCGTGGGAGGGCCTCCAGGGCCTCTGTCTCCAGGGACAGCCGCGCCCCTCCTGCGGGCGCGTTAGCCTCAACGGGCCAGGGCCCCCTCGGACAGCTCCAAGTGCCCGTCCCTCTTTCCCCCAGGGTCCAAGGTCCCTGGGCACGTGGGTCCCTGACCCAGGCCCTGAGCTCTGCGCCGCTGTGCCCCGGGACTCGGGTGGGACCCTCCATGGGTGGCAGGGTCTCAGCTGCCTTCCGGGAGGCCCTTCTGTCCAGTGACCTCATCTGCTCCTTGGCCACATGACGCGACCGCGGTCACCTGCAGACGCGGTCCTCAGATGAGGGCCCAGGCCTTCCAGCTGCCCGTGGCAAACAGGGCTGACCCCTTTCATCCAGGCCAATGACCCCTGATGCATCGCTGTCTGTGGGCTCCTAAGCCCCTGAGTCCACCCAGAAGCGCAGCCGTCTCTGGCCGCGGACACGGGATTCCGTCTCTGTGGCGTTTCCAGCCTAGGGAAAGACGGGCACCCCTGTCTCTTGGCTCCGAGTGGTAAGGCCGCTGTGCCCAGCCTTTCCTGTGCCCACTGGCCGCCACTGCCTCGGGGCACGGCCGTGGCCCCGACGGGCCCCAGACCTCGGAGTTCCCCGTCCCAGCATCCTTGTGTCTCACGGCTTCTTCGCACCCCGGTCCTGTTCTCTGTGGTCCTGTTGGGGTCTCCCCTTCAAGGAAATCAGCTCCTACACACTCAGACCCACACGCTGCCCGGCACGCAGGAACGCCCCCGGAGGCCTGGGCACTCTGCACGGCCCGCCTCTGCCCAGCCTGATGCTGGGTTCACGCTGGGCTGCAGCACCCTGTCCTGCACGTGTGCAGGTCCTCAGGGAGGCTCTTCCCTGTGCAGCCTTCGGGAAGCAGAGCCCTCCCTGGGTGTATCCACCCGCTCAGCACCCTGGGCAGCGGGAGGTGCTTCCCTTGGGGAGGATGGGGCCTGGGACAGGCTCTGGGCCGGTTGGCTTCGGCCCCACTGTGCCTCTGGGTTGAGAACCCTGAGCTGGGGGCACCCACAGCTCGTCCCCATGGCAGATCTGGACAGGCAAGGGGGGCACTGGCTGGAGGAAAGGGCTGCCTGGATGGGAAGGGTCTCTGGACGGGAAAGTGGGCCATGTGTCAACCCTCTGCGTGTCCTTCCAGGCTGCGCCCCGGGGAGCTGGTGTCCTGGGACCCGCCCCTTCCCCAGTTACCTGGCCGGGGTCTGACCGCATGTGGTGCAGCCTGCCTGTGGCTGAAGGGACCACGGGATCAAGCAGGGGTCTGGCCACGCAGGTGCTCAGGGCCCACGGCCAAGGCCGTGCTGGTCTCTGCAGGGTAGGGGCAGTGGCCATGCCTTAGTCCTTCCTGAGTCAGGAGGACAGGCGGAGCTGTGGCAGAGGCCCTGTGCGTGGACGTGGAAGGCCATGAGCCCACCGAGCTGCCCTGGGCCACCCTCCTAGGCGTCATCCATGAGTCCACAGTCACCCCCTGGGAGCTTCCTCCTGGAGAGCCAGGATGGTGAGCTTTTCCCTGGATGCCTGCCGAGAACGTGTGCCCCTCCTGCAGTGTCTAGGTGGGGTGCGGGACAATGGGGCTGGGGGCTCTGGGGGCTGCCCGGGTTGTCATGGTGAAGGGACACAGACCACCCTGCCCAGAGGGAACACCCCATTATTGAAGAGGGGTGGTGGCCGGCGAGGGTGTGGGGGTGAGAAGTGACCCGAGGCCTTCCGAGAGCCGCTGACTGGCTGCCCCAGGCAGGGAGGGTCAGACAGGGAGGCAGACCCAACCCCCTGGGGCCTCCGCATCTGTGTTCCTCCTGCTGGGAGACTCTGGTCGCAGAGGGCGCAGGCTTGTTGGGGCATCTCCCTAACGAGGGCCATGGCTTCAGAGGGGGTTGTGGCCATTCGAATCACCCCCAGGTCCAGTGTCTCTGCAGCAATGTGGGGTTGCCTTTGATTTGAGCCCCTTTAAATGCTGAAATGTTGCATTAACGGGTCACTTGGAGTTTCTGAGTGTGGCTGTTCCCATAGATGCTGTGACCCAGCTCTGAGGTGGTGGGGAGGCACGGGGGTGGGGCAGAGAGGAGTCCCTCCTGCAGACCCCGAGTCGGGCTGCCGCTTGAGGCCGGGAGCTTCCCTGGAGCCTCGTGGGCAGGAGAGAAGTCAGCCTGATGAGCGGCTGCGGGCGGGCGGGCGTCCCCGCCTTTTGCTGCAGCGTGGCCAGCGGAGTCACTGCTCTCAGGCCTGAGCTGAGAGCAGCGCCGGTGGCAGGAGGCCCCCTCCCGGTTGTCCCTGCCCCTTGGGGACGCGGGCCACTGCCGGATCACTCGCATTTCTCCGGGGCTTTACATTTTAAACAGGAATGGAGGAAGGCGCTGGCTCCTTGTCCACAGTAGAGTGAGGTTTTCCTGAGCACACCTCTGTTTGCTGAACTTGTCTGACTTACGTGCTCTTTGTTGGCCGTGTTGGGTCTCTGTTGCTGCGCAGACATTTCCCCGCTTGTGCTGGGCGGGCCTCGCACTGCTGGGGCTCCTCTCGTTGCGGAGCACAGGCTCCTGGGCACGAGGGCCCAGTGTCCGCCGGCCCAGCTCCAGAGCACAGGCTGAGCAGTCGTGCACGGGCTTGGCTGCGCCACAGCCTCTGGGGTCTTCCTGGACTTGTGTTCGAACTCGTGTCTCCTGCACTGTGGGCAGATTCTCTACCCCCGAGCCACCAGGGAAGCCTCACTGAATTTCCACCCGAAGCAGCGCTACGTGGCTTCCCTGGCGGCTCAGTCGGTAAAGAATCTGCCTGCAGTGCAGGAGGCCCGGGTTTGATCCCTGGATTGGGAAGGTCCACTGGAGAAGGGAATGGCAAACCCACTCCATGTTCTTGCCTGGAAAATCCCATGGACATAGGAGCCTGGCAGGCTATTATAGTCCACGGGATCGTGAGAGTCGGACACAACTTAGAGACTAAACCACCAACCACAGTCACCTACATTCACGGTTTGAAAGCCCACCAGTGACATGAAGTGCTTAATGACAGGATTTCTCTCCATTCTCTGCTTCTTGTTTCGTGATTTCCCAACTTAAGCGTTCTTTATGGACAGTTTTCCTGTGGAAAAGGAGGATTTTGGAACCTTATAACCCCCGTTCCCCCGCCACACATACACACAAGCATACCGCTGCTGCTAAGTCGCTTCAGTCATGTCCGACCCTGTGCAACCCCTTAGATGGCAGCCCACCAGGCTCCCCCGCCCTGGGACTCTCCAGGCAAGAACACTGGAGTGGGTTGCCATTTTCTCCTCCAATGCAGGAAAGTGAAAAGTGAAAGTGAAGTCACTCAGTCGTGTCTGACTCTTAGCGACCCCGTGGACTGCAGCCCACCAGGCNCAGCCCACCAGGCTCCCCCGCCCTGGGACTCTCCAGGCAAGAACACTGGAGTGGGTTGCCATTTTCTCCTCCAATGCAGGAAAGTGAAAAGTGAAAGTGAAGTCACTCAGTCGTGTCTGACTCTTAGCGACCCCGTGGACTGCAGCCCACCAGGCTTCTCCACCCATGAATTTTCCAGGCAAGAGTAGTGGAGTGGGGTGCCATTGCCTTCTCCACACAAGCATAGTTTCTGGCTGAATCAAGATTCGGTGCTGATATTAAAAACTGCAGCTTATGCACACAGGTAATATGGCACATTCAGCTTCTCTTCAGCTCCGTTCTCTGCAGACTTGCATTTCCCTCACTGGGCTGTTTGTGTGTCATCACTGGGCCCCAGCACTCTGAGAGAAGTGGGGACCTCAGCGCCCCGGAGACGCCGAGCGTTTGTTTCCGTCTACGACCACCCTGTGAACAAACCTCTCTGAAACGTGCTGGGGTCAGACACCACCACTGGGTCCCGTCTCGTGATTCTGCGCGCCCCAGGGCAGGCACGTTGGCTGGGAGGGCGTGTCCGAGGGGCTCCTCGCCCTGAGGAAGGGCTGGGGAGGCTGGCCCCCAGGCCCCCCCACACCCTCTGGCGCCCCTCCCCGGGGCAGGCTGGGCTTTCCTGCGGCTGGTTAGCCTCAGGGCTCTCGGGGGCGACCCACCCTCGGGGTCTGCGCCTGGCCCAGCCCAGCCTGCCTCTCATCCCCATGCAGGAACGAGACGGGGGCTGAGAGGCGCAGGGTGCGTGGCCCTCCTGTTCCCGTTGGACACCGGACCTTATCCTCCTCCTCCTCCCAGGCTGCGCCTCATCCCGGAGCCTCCCGGGAGGACTGGAGGGCTGGAGGGTGGGGGCGCTGGTGGACACTCTCCCCCGTCTGCTGCACTCAGGCGGCCCCCTCCCTGCAAGCCCCCTGCTTTCCTTGGTAGGGGGTTGACCCTGAGACGCTGGGCCAAGGTGTCCGCTGCCCCTGTGGCCAGGTTCACCTGCTCGACAACTGCCTGGTCGTCAGATGGGAGGCAGGGGCGCGTCAGGAGGCAGGGTGGAAGCCTGGGCTCCGCACCCGCTTGAGAAAGGATTTCTCTGTCCAAGGTCTGTTCCCCTCAGCCCCTGGGGGTTTCCTGAGGCAGGAGGGCGCTTCTGGTGGGTGGGGCTCCCGTCACACCCACACTGGGCCTTCTGGGCCGTGCGCCCAGCCATCAGCTCCTCGAAAGCCCCAGCCCCAAGTGGCTGGAAGGTCCCAGAGTGGCCGGCCTCGCTTCAGCCTCCGTGAGCCTGGCCCAGGGCCGGGTCTGCCAGACCAGCCTGTGGTCTGGGTCCCTGAGCCACGGAGGATCCCAGCCCTTCCCCGGGCAGGCAGGGTGGGCCCGGGGAGTGCAGGGGTGGGGGGCCCTGCCCCAGGAGAGGGGGTGGGGCACCATGGGAGGCAGGACCCCTGGGATCCTGGGAGCTGGGGGTGGGGGTCCCTGAGGCCCACGGAGGCTGAGGGTCAGGCCCAGGGGCGCTCGGGGAGGGCACTCTGGCCTGGCGCTGGCCTGCCCCTTGCCCTGGATGCTGACATGAGTTACTCTGTCCCTCTCTTCTTTCCCCCAGGTCACCAACGCTGAGGGAAGGGCTGTCCTCCCGCACACCCCCGCCCCACCCGAGGATGCTGCGAGCCTTCTGGTTGGCTGTATGCGGAGACCCGGCTCTGGGGTCAGCTGGTTCCGGACCTCTGCAGGGAGCCCAGCGGGTCTGCCCGTGAGAGCTGACGCCCACCCGGCACACAGCGGCTCCTCTCAGCCAAATGTATTTATTCCCACCACAGAGACTCGAGCTTTTCTGTTTCCTCAAAGGCCAGAGTCCAGCAGAGAGGGTGGCCCCCACAGGGCAGAGCGCCTGGCACCTGCATGCCGGCCTGGGCACGAGCAGCTGCGTGTGGTGGGCTGCCGCCGCCCCCCGCAAACCCTGACCTGCCCAGGGCTCCTGTCACGCCAGGCACGCGGTCCCCGCCCGTCCCAGCTGCCGCTCTGCAGTCAGACTGCAACGTGGAAAGAATAAACACCTCACCTGTCGTTTGTAAGAGTCTGTTCCGTACCCCTTTTTGTCGCTTTAAAGACGGATAAGAAGAAAGATAAAGTCAGCTCTGCTCTTGGTTTAAATGCAGGAGAATAAAGAGATGTGAGCGGAAGTGCCCTGGCTCCGCAGGCCTGAGCTGTGTGCCCCACGAGGGGCACGGACCCCTCGGGTGCTGGTGGCTCTGAGATCGTGTCCCTTCTTTCCTGGGGCCGGGCCCCTGCTCTGGGGGGAGCACCCCTCCTCTCGGGGGGGCTCGGCCCAGCCTCTCCTGGCCTGCCCAGGGCTTTCTGACCGCACGACGTTTGGGGGGGGGAAGCAGCAACTCAGGAGGCAGGGAACTTTGCTCTGGTTTTTCCCTGTGAAAACTCTCCCCCTGGTTTCCTGGTTTGCTCCTGCAGAGCTCGGTGACATCCCAGGGTGGACAGTGGGCCTCTGTCTGTTCCTGGCTTTACTAGAACGTTTGCGGTACGACCCCCGCCCCTCACACACAGCAGGACTACTCCGGGCCAGGCTGGGGGGG
>SJYA01002902.1:111882-185158 GCA_006410615.1 Neotragus moschatus | reverse complement strand
GGGCGGGAGGGGGGGTCCTGCCGTGCGTCCAGAAAGGTGCCACTCTTCCTCCATCCCTCCCGCCCAGCTCTGTCAAGTCTCTCTTCAGGCCTCAGCAAACTCACTGGGGTCCCAGGGGGATCAGGCCCACTTTGCCTAGGGAAGCGTCTGGCCGTGTCTCCCCCAGAGCACATGTGACTGGATGGGACGGGGCTGCTGGCCTCCCAGGGGAGTCCCAGACCAGCTTTCTCAACCAGATGCTGGCCTTGCAGGTGGAGGGGGCTGCTCAGCCCCAACATCTGGCCCGTTACTATACCCGGGGTCCCTGAGCGGGCATTGGCTGCCTAGCACTACACCCACGCCCTGCCTCTGGCGCCCCCCGGATTGGTGGCCAGGGCTGCCTTGGCCTTGCACCTCCCCCGGGGCCTGGGGTTCCCCTAGAGGAAAGTGGGGGCGCTGCGCCTGCGCTGGCCAGCGCTCCAGTGCCACCCGCCCTGCCCCTTGCTGCAGGGCCACGACTGCTTCCCGGTGCTCTTCACCTACGACAGAGCCGCGGGGAAGCTGAGCTTCGGTGGGCGGCTGGATGTGCCCAAGCAGAGCTCGCAGCGCGGCCTCACAGCCCGTGAGCGCTTCCAGAACCTCGACAAGAAGGCGAGCTCGGAAGGCAGCGCGGTGGCGGGCGCCGGTCTGGACTCACTGCACAAGAACAGCGTCAGGTGCAGGCGGGGCCCGGGGGTGGGTCCGTCTCTTCCGGAGGCGGGACTAGTATCAGGCGGTGGGCGAACGGGCAGCCTCGCTCTGCGGCCGGGACGGTGTGGGACCGCCGCAGGGCCGGGTGTGCGGGTCTGGCGGGNGGTCTGGACTCACTGCACAAGAACAGCGTCAGGTGCAGGCGGGGCCCGGGGGTGGGTCCGTCTCTTCCGGAGGCGGGACTAGTATCAGGCGGTGGGCGAACGGGCAGCCTCGCTCTGCGGCCGGGACGGTGTGGGACCGCCGCAGGGCCGGGTGTGCGGGTCTGGCGGGTGGCCAGGCAGCTTCCTACGGACTCCTAGCGGGCGGGGCCTGAGCTGCACAGCGGCTCGGGCTAGGACCTGGTGGGGAGGCGCGGAATGAAGAGTGTGGCAGCAGTCTCCTCGAGGAGCTAGGGTGGGATCGGAGCGAGGAGAGACCCTGAATCCTGCCAGCCGTGGGTGTCCACCACGTAAAAAATGAGAGAGCACGGCCAGGCCTTGACCCTTGTCTGTTAAGCCCTCCTGTGGCCGCCGGGTCCCGTGTCTTCAGACCAGACCTTCTAAGGCTCTCTGGAACTAGCCCTGCCTCCTCCCAGCCCTACCTTTGGCTGCTTTTCCCCATCACACCGTGTTGTCACTGACTCCCTGGGTGCATGTCCCCTGCCCACACCGCCCTGTGTCCCTTGCATACAGGCTGCTGCTTGCCTCTAGAGCAGACTCGGGAGCCCTGTCCTCTGATCCTTCCCAGCTGGGCGCACACACCTCACCGGACTGGGCTCCCCCAGCAGTCGGGGGGCTCCTGGAGGGCAGGGTGGGATCTGTAAAGCCCTCCTCCTCTTTGCAGCCAGATCTCGGTGCTCAGTGGGGGAAAGGCCACATGCTCGCAGTTTTGCACCACTGGCATGGACGGTGGCATGAGCATCTGGGACGTGAAGGTGAGGCCTGACCGCCATCCCTGCCTCCCCCAGGCCTCCAGGGCGGGCCCCCTACCCCCCACCGTCTCCCTGCCAGCCACCTGGACACTCCAGCCCTTCATCCCTGCAGAAGGGCCCCTCAGTGGAGTGAGGACCCCTTGGCACCCTCTGCAGCACCTTCCTTCAGGGCCAGGATTCAAGCCCAGGTCACCTGACCCTAAAGGCCAGGTTCTGTGTCTGGCGCCAGATCCCTGTGGGTGGTGGTGTGCTGTCTGCAGGACAGCTGAGAAGCAGCCTGTCTGTCCTGCTTGTCTCCTCCCAGAGCCTGGAGTCCACCATGAAGGACCT
Organism: Neotragus moschatus; assembly: GCA_006410615.1. Classification (NCBI taxonomy): domain Eukaryota; kingdom Metazoa; phylum Chordata; class Mammalia; order Artiodactyla; family Bovidae; genus Neotragus; species Neotragus moschatus. The sequence goes on along the minus strand of SJYA01002902.1, from coordinate 183,186 downwards.
CAAGATCATATGAGCTGCAAGGAGTGTGCTGCCCTTGCTGCTGAAGCGGGTCGGGGAGGCTGAGGGCGGCTTTGCTGAGTTTCTAGGGTACCCGGTGGGGTCCCTACCGGGGCTGCTCCCGCAGGAGGGGAGGGACGGGGAGGGACGGGAGGCTGCTTCTTGGCTCTGGGAGGAACAATTGCTTTTTTCTTGAAGAAATGCTTTAATTGTAAAAACTGTTCTCAAAGCACTCTGGTGGTCGTGAACTGCTTCAGAATGTGGAGGTAATAAAAACGCAACTGTAGACACGCTGGCCTGTGTGTCTGGAGGAGGGGTCAGTCTAGGCAGGGCACTGGTAGCTTTGCCGGCTCAGCTGATCCTCACAGAGGCGGCTCCCCCATGGTTGCTTCCCGCCATCCAGCCTGAGAGCTGCCAGGACCCGTCGTCTCCCGTCACTCACTCAGCGGTCAGATGCCAAGACTGGTGACTGTACACTCTGGGCTGGTTCTGGGCTTTAAAGGAAATTACTGTTTCTCTATTTGATGTTTGCGGTTGGTGTCTTAATAACTGCTCATTTTTTAGGACAATCCTCCCCCCGCCCCCGGCTTCCTATTTTACTGGTTTTCTTTAAATCACATGGTTTTTAGCCTAAGTAGGTAATGTGTTACATCAATAGCTCTTCTAACAGTGAACCAGGCCCACATTTACAGGAAAAATAGTACCTAAAGGTAGCTCCTCTCCCACTGTTCTGGGGCCTCTCTGTTCTCAGGATAACCTCCGGAGTTGGAGGAGACTCACTGATTCTTTTTTAAATCAGGAAATAAAAATTCTAAGTCCCCAGGAGACAGTTTAGGCTGTATGGTTCCCCCACATGCCTATGTGATCAGCTGCATCTGACTCTTTGTGACCTCATGGACGGTAACCCTGTCCATGGACGGCTCCTCTGTCTGTGGGATATTTCAGGCAAGAGGAGTGGAGGGGGCTGCTATTTCCTTCTCCAGAGGCCCTTCCCCACCCAGCAATCAGACCTGCATCTTTGGCATCTCCGCCCTTGGCAACCAGGTTCTTTACCACTGCACCACCTGGAAAGCCTTCCAGCTCCCCATTATTCTTGAGCAAACCTGTGCCTGGCGCCTGTTCACCTCTCAAGAGGCTGCTGTTTGGGAAGTGGTGCCCCTTCCAGAGGGCTGGCTGTATATGTGGTGGAGTCTTCAGGAGCCCACGTGACTGAGCCAAGCCTGGGTTTCCCGACCGCCACCTACTGCGAACGAGGTAATAACAGGTAAGGCCAAGCAGTAGTGCTGGGTGTTGGGTTGCTTCCTTCCAGCACCAAAATCCTGGGGCTGGCACCACCAGGGGGCACCAGGAGGACAGGACAACGCTGCGTGCAGGCCCCTGGCCCCTCCGGCTTAAGGTCCCTGGGTGGCTAAAGAAGAGACGAGTGGTTCCTGTATACTGCGGTCCTTCTTCCTAGCTCAGATGCTTGGGGTCCAGTCCTGTACCCAGGACTAGTGGCACCGGAACCCTGTGCGGTGGGTCTGAGAGGGACACGGTCCTGCTGGGTGCAAACAGCTCACGCATGGGGGCCCCTAAGAGTGACCACAAAACCAGGATTACGATAATGTCAAGTTTAATTTGCCAAATGTACAAGTTGGATTTGTGGAGCGTGTTGTGCCTGGGTGCTGCACAGTAAACAGGTTTCTCAAAGTGATCCGTCGGCAAGGTTACGAACGGGCTGGGGCCTGGCCAGAGTAGGGGGCAGGGAGTGGGGTGGGAAGGGCAGGGAAGTGTCCGTCAGAGGGGACTGGCCGGGATGAGCCGTAACCCTCAGGGACCCATGGGCACCAGCTGCCAGCTGCTCTGAGTGAGCACCCAGGGAACACAGACCGGGGGGGTGGGCAGACATGCCATCGCAAACCTGTCAGCAGCTACTGCGGCCCCAACCACCCCCTGCCTCGCAATCTACCAGACAAATGGAAGCTCCTCCTAACCTACCTCCCAGGTACCCCCCAACAAGGGTTCTGAATTCCAGAAACAGGCAAAACATTTGAACAGTCACATATGAAATGCTGTCCTGCATCTTTCTGTCTCAAAGACAGCAGCTGCCCCTCCCCCAGCCCCCCCCCACCCCCCAAACGATTCCGTGCCAAGATGAAGAGGAGGTCCCAGGCCGTGGGGGGCTCCTCGCCACGAGGGGCTGCTGCAGCGGCGCCGGGGCACAGGGCGGATGAGATGCAGCAGAGGTCCTGGCAGCACGGCCCAGTTCCCTGGTCTCTCCTCACACAGGTTCTACTTGTTCAGGGAGAGAGACTGCATTCGTTTTCCTGACAAGGTCGCATCATCTTTTGCTGAGAAGCAGGAAGAGAGAGAGTCACACGAAACCACCCCTCTATACACAGCCCTGCACACCCCAGAATCAGCGAAATGTAGGTCCAGGAGGCCTCAGACAAGAGTCTGCAACTGGCTCAGCTGGCAGATGAGGAAGAGACCCAAGAAGGGCCCTGCCTGATGCCCTCCCATGGAAGCCACCGGACCCATGTGTCCAGTCTTGCTGAGTTTGGGTGGCTACCTCCCTCCACAAAGGCCCACCAACACGCAATCCACCGGGCAAACAGAAACTCTTCTTAGCCCGCTCCCAGGAGAACTCTTCTAACCTCTCCCTGTGACTTCTGAACTCAGCAACATTCAAGCAGTCACACATGAAGCCCTTTCCTGCTTGGGGTTTGTGAAACAAGCTCCTGGTGGGCAGCTGAGATCACCTGGTATCGCCAACGTGGTGATAATGCCCTGGGGCGTCTCTAGGCCTCTGGAATGCAGGACAGCAAGATTCCCAACACTCATGGCTCCCCCACAGATGGAGAAAGGAATGCACAAGGCCAGAAGGTCCTGAGACAAACGCTCCTTTAAACCAGACCAATTCCTCACAGCCAACCTGGCTTAGAAGAACCCTGCCACCTTCTACCCCACTGGAAGGAAGGCATGGGGAAGAGGGACACCTGGGCCAGAGTTCATCTGGGAAGCCCAGCCCACCACACCCTCCCAAGCTCCTCAGACATACAGTGGTGATGCCAAGCAGGTCTCCTGGCTATACAAGGCACCAGGGACTTAGTGGAACCGTCTAGCCTCGAAAGCAGGTGCATTCTGAGGCCTCCCTCAAATGCTGTGGACGTTGCTCTGCTGAGATCCAATTCTCCTGCTGCTGGAGGTGGCAGGCAGGAACGCCCACCTCCATCTGACAGTGAGGAAACACACACACACACACACACACACACACAGCCTCCCGAGCAATCTGGCCCAAACCCAACTCGCAGCAAGACACCGAAGTACAGGGCTGCGCTCCCTCCAGAGCCAGGGCCAGGCTGCCACACCACTGGCTCAGACTTACCTTTCCTCTCTTCTTCTTTCTTCCTGGCAGCCTCTTCCCGCTGTTTTCGGATGATCGCCAGCCGGGCAAGGTCGGCCTTGGCTTGCTCTGTCTTCCCCGCTAAATGCATCTTCATGTAACGCTCTTTCGCTTTCTGCTTCTCAATTTCTTCTCTGTTTAGATAAAGAGGTGTCACAGGGGACATCTTCCCCACCAGTCAGCTGAGCTGGAGGCGGAAGCCAAAATCAAGGCCAAACACAGGCCGGGGCCCAAGTGGAGGAGGGGCTGTGGCCAAGTGCCCCCTCCCTGATAGACACTCACAAGCAAGTTAGTAAAGGCTGTCTGTCACTCTGCTACCTTGGGGGGTGGGTGGTCCTCAGTGGTGAGAAGGCAGTTGGAGGGCGAGGGTCTTGGGCTGCCTTCAGTCACACCCCAAGCTGATGGGCCTTTCCCGTGGGGTTTACAGAGACCCTATTCAGTTCTCATGGGGCCAGCACAGCAAAGTGGATTTAAATCAAAGACCACAATCAGGAGAGAAATCAAGGTGGCTTTTCCTAGCAGCCCACAACCTTCTGTGAGGCCCTTGACATCACCAGGTAGACATGAAAACAGACGAGCTGTCTGTAGAGCACTTTAGCCCTCAGGTGTGAGCCTCACACTGCCCACAGGGAGCTCTCTGAAGCCTCATTTTTACCTGAGACGAGAGAGGACTGGACAACTGGTGGGTCTCCCCACACTGCCCATCAGCACAGGCCCCCAACCCCACAAGCCATGACATCAGGGACGGATGCAGGTCAGGAGGGTCCAATCAGGCTGGATAAGGGCGGTGACCCTACAGCAGAGCGTCCTGAGGGAGGGGTTGTAGCATGACTGTCCGCATCCCCAGGGATTACCTCAAGTGTAATGCTCAGGTCTGAATCTGCTGTTGCATTTTCCCTATGTTTCCACTGGTGAAAAAAATCTTTTTTTTTCTTTTTCGAGAAACTTCTAAAGGGCCTTTGGGGAATGAGACCATATAGAAATAAACTCTGTAACTGGAGCCCCCACCCAACCACTGGGACCTCAGGGCCCAGAAGTGAGGGCAGAGGAGCTGGGGCCTCAGCCATGAGGCTCAGAAGCAGCAGTTACCTTTCTCTCCGTGACAGTTCCTTGGGCCCGTCCAGGTCCAGCTGTGTGACCTTTTTGGTTGTCTGTGCCACCCGGTTGGGGTTCTCAATGTCGATGAGCCCTTCAACACCTTTGCGCTTTTGCTAAGATAGGACAAGAAGCCGGACATTGGAGAAGCTTGGTCCTGCAGTGCCCGAGGGTCACCCCATCTCCACAGCCTGCCTGGACTAGAACAAACTGCTCCTTCCCAGGCCGTGTGATGTTGGGCCCAGCCTCACGGTGGAAACAGCACTCAGGCGTGTCTGCACCAGCCCAGGAGATGCAGTAGGAGTGCAGGTGACCAAGGCCAGCCTGTGCCGTGTCCGGGCCACCAGGGACCGTCACCCTAGTTTCACAGACGGCAAAGCAGAGACACAATAAAATGCCTGACATCAACCAAGTAGTAGACGAGAGACGTGAACCCGAGCCCAATTCTGACAGTAGCTTGCTGACAAGCTGTCAGCACAGAGGTACTCCCTCACTTCGAGCTCAGCCTCCAAAAGCCGTTTCCATGTAACCTCAAGCCTGGCTCCTAGCCATGCTGGGTCCCCGGAGCAGTTGCTNCAACCAAGTAGTAGACGAGAGACGTGAACCCGAGCCCAATTCTGACAGTAGCTTGCTGACAAGCTGTCAGCACAGAGGTACTCCCTCACTTCGAGCTCAGCCTCCAAAAGCCGTTTCCATGTAACCTCAAGCCTGGCTCCTAGCCATGCTGGGTCCCCGGAGCAGTTGCTTGCGGGGAAGTGGGACCTGGGAACGAGCGCAACGTCTGCAAGCTTGGGAGGCGGACCTGCACCCTGCACCTCCCAGCTGCCCAGGGACAGTGTGGAAAGTAATGAGAGCACAAGTGCTTGATGCAACAGGTTTGATCAAAGTTTCAGGCCCTGTCAACCCAGCTGTTCTCTTTAAGAGACCAGGGAGCGAGCTTCCAAACACCTGCTCATCAGAGCGCTGTACAGAGCTCCAGGCACCTCTACCCAGCCGGAACGTGTATATACCTCACCTAGATACCTGACACCCCAAGTTTAACTCATCTAAAACAGAACTGTACACTCAGCATGTTCCTCTCCACAAGCCCAGGCAAGGCCTTCTTTCTCTTTCCCCTTAGCCCCACCACCCCAACCCCCGACAAATCCCAACGAATTCATCTCTAAAACACAGCTTGAATCTGCCCACTTTTCTCCACTGCTATTGCCACCCCCTTAAGACAAGTTGCAATTTCTTGTCTGGATACCTGCTACCAGCTCTCGGCTTCTACACTCAACGCTGTACAACTCACTCTGCAGATAAAAGCAAATCTGGCCCATATTCTTGCCTGGAGAATCCCATGGACTGAGGGGCCTGGCAGGCTGCAGTCCACAGGGTCACAAGAGGCAAACATGACTGAAGTGACCAAGCACGCACGCATTGGTCCTCTCTCTTGCCCACATCCCACTTTACCAGCTGCCCACTACCTACTGTGATTAAACCAAACCCCTTCAGGACCACACAGGTGCTGCCTTGCCAACCGCTCCTCCTCCATTTCTAACTCCACTTCTTGCCCACCAAGTCACAGCCCCACTAGCCTGTTCCCTGGACCTGCCTAGGTTGTTCCGACCCCCGGACTGCACTTGGTAACCTGGCTGCCTCAATGACTCAGCAAAACAATTTTCACGTGACTGGCACCACCTTGTTTTTCAGATCTCAGTTTAAAAGTCACCTTCTCACTACGCGCTTCTGCTCGATCGTGGGTCATCTTATTCATGATACTTCTGGCTACCTGAAATTACACTGTCCGTGGACTTCCTTATTGTCTGTATCTTACAACGCAAACCCTTAAGTGTAAGGACGCTGTCTGCACGGACCACGGGGACTGGGAAACAACTGATGAACGTTTGTTGAATGGATGAGTCCAGGACCCAGGTCCCCATCAGACTCAGTACCTGGTAATCGTCTTCTTCATCCTCACTCTCATCAGAATCTAGGGATTTCTTCTCTTTTTTCGGGTCACCTGCAGCTCCATCTCCACCTTCTTCTCCTTGTTCCTCTTCTTCCTGTTTCAGAAATGGGCAATCTGAGGAATCAAAAGATGCAAACCAAACTCCCAAGACCATGATCCTCCCATCCCTCCTGCCCCAGATTGTGAACCTTGAGAAATTAAGCCCCCAGAAGCCTGGGACCAAGTATAAGCATCCTACTCTGCTACACTGGCCCCCATGGGGGACCTGGGTCACAGGCAGCCTATTCACTTGGCTCCACAGCCTAGAAGCCTTTCCCAGTCCAACCAACCCCTCACACAGCCATACAAGGCCCTGCTCCTCTTCTCAGCCCAGGTGCCTGGGGCCGCCTTGGTATGCTTGTCTCCCAGAGTCCACAGGACTTGGCTGTGGGGCTGGAAACCACAGTCCTGCTCAGTTTCATTCCCACTGTCCCTGCTGCCACACGCACCTGCCAATTTGTACTCGTTTTCCTGGGCAAGCTTCCTCCCTCCCCTACTTCCCACTCCCAGTCAGGGGTGGGTCAGTCACTCCAAACTGCCCACATAGATGCCCTGTTGTGCCGCCTCCCTCTACCTTTCTTGCCTCCTTCCTAGAAAAAAACATTCCTTACAAAAACTGTAAGCATTTCCACCCGCTTAGCTCTTGCCCACACATTCTCCAAGGTTCTGCTCAGCCGCAGGCTGCTCCACCAGACCCTCCCCGACCGCGGCTTCTCCCTCACACGCCACACTTCAGTCATCTGCACTGACAGCTCCCTGTGGCCCTGATCCAGGTGAGGATCTAACGGTGTGGGAGGGTCACGGACACCAACAACAGAAACATGCTGTTTCCTGACAGTGGGCTGGAAAAAGCTCCGAGGACAGAGGGACCTCCTAAGCTTAGACTGGAGGGGAAGGGCGGGAGAACCAGTGAGGGGGGAAGGCAGGAGGGGGTGCTAAGGGCGAATGGCACTCTTGTCAGTGGCGGGAAGGGGAAGGCAGGGTGTCAAGTCCCAGTGGGGCTGGCGGAGGCTGGATCACACAAGGGGGTTGCGGAGCGCCCGCGCTGCAGACATGCAGGGCCGTGGCAAGGGAAAGCCCCCACAGCACAGAACCAGGGACCCATTGCTGAGGAAACAAAGCTCCAAGTGGCCAATCAAAGGCCCGCCGCCCGCCCCCTCCAACCACACACCAGGTGTTGACTTCCTCCAGGGGATGGGTGGTCCTTGCCCGGCCTCTCTGAGTGCCGCCCTGGGCCACTGGAGTGGCCTCAAGAGTCGCATACTCACCCTGGCCTTCTGCTTTTCAGCCTGGAGCTGCGCATCAATCTCCTCAGGGCTCGTGTACTGCCTGGCCCGGCCTTTGTGGCCTCCCTTTCTCCCTGCACAAGGACCGGAAGTTTAGGAAGGCAACAGGAAGGCAGGTCCCTTGATTGCCCTGAACTTCAGACTGTGTCCTGCCTGAGGTGCTCTCAGCAGAGGCTGCCGACCTCCCTTGCCCCTCACCAAGACCGCCCACCCACCCGTACCTCCCCCTCACCTGTCCAAAGGGACAAAAGAGGCGACACGTGGTCACCTGACGCAGCCCCAAACCGTGTGCCGGATGCAGCTCTCACCCCCAAGGCCTGAGTGGGGATCCGGGTTGAGGGCACCACAGGGAGGGACCGGCTAAGTCCCCTGGTCCCTTCATCCACACGCAGCGGACTCATACAATCGCAAGAAGGGGTAACCCTCACTCCTGCTGTCGCTACAGAACTCTGCTTGCAATGCTCTGTCACAGCCAGGGGCTCATTCGATCCCCAGATTGAACCTAAGGTGTACATCATGGCTGGTCACATTTTATAGACAAGGAGACTTAAGGCTAAAGCAGAGTGGCAAAGAGCACAAATGTTGGGGTCCAATCCCCGGGTTCAAATCTCAGCTCTACCACTTTAATAGCTTTGTGACTCTGGGCAGGTACTTAACCTGTGAGTCTGTTTCCCTACCACACAGGATTGTTGTGAAGATGGATTTGTTAACTTATGTGAAGATGTTGGAGCAGTGACGAGCACTACAAAATAGGTTTGCTATAACTGGTACTCTTCTAGTGTGTATATATATTGGGTTGACAAAAAGTTCAATCGGGTTTTTGATAAGATGTTACACACTCACCCACCTCTCAATAATACCTGGTGTTGGGGGAAAAGAAAAAACAAAGCTGCTGGTCACAACGACAATTTACTACAGATGCAGGGAATATAAGCTACTTCGTGATTATTTAAGTGGTATTAACGGTAAAAAGGGAAAACTTAAAACCTATACGAGAAAACTTTCTGTGCTCGGAGTAGAAACACAATTGCCAAACAAAGGTAAAGTTGAAAATAAAACTGATTACCTTCTAAGAGTTAAAAATGTGACTAGCAATTTAAGTTCATCACAGAGAATCAGTCAATTTTATAGCCTAACTCTCTTGAACCAAGACACTAGACTGACCTCTGACTGCCACAGGCTTCCCAGGTGGCTCAGTGGTAAAGAATCCACCTGCCAATGCAAGAGACATAAGAGACACAGGTTCGATCCCTGGATTATGAAAATCCCCTGGAGGAAATGACAACCGGGTCCAGTATTCTCGCCTGGAAAATCCCATGGAGGGGAGCCTGGCAGGCTGCAGCCCATGGGGTCGCAGAGTTGGACTTGACTGAGCACACACACACAAAGCCAACAGCCAGCTTCATAGCAGGGTGGCACCTCCTCAGCTGGTTCTGGAGGATGCTGGTGGCTGTGGCCTGGATCCATTTCACCTCTCCTGGAAGCTGCAGCCCACCTGGTTTCTCTCCCTGAGAGCAGAGAATCTATAATGAGGCAGCCAGAGCTGCTCTGAACTCCAGAGACAGTAGCAGAGATACTAGCCTCCTCTAATTTCCTAGACAGCAGCTGCAGAGCCATAATTGGGCTGCTACAGACCACACCACCCATTTTTAATGACTACTTGGGATTCCCAGGGGTGTCTCAGTCAAGGATCATCGAAGTCCTATTGTGAGAGATCAAGTTTGCCATCCAAAACCCCAACATCTTTTCTTGCCCTCTTAATGTTCTAAGGAATAGACACAGCTCAAAATTGACTACTACAGGCTCTGACCCTGCATGTCTGGCTGTGGGACACTGATCTTAACTTGGTCCACAGTAACTTTTATCAGAAGCTCTCCACACCTTTGAAAATGTTTCATAGGTTTCATGACAAAGACAGGAGTTGGTCTTTGGCTCATAGCGAATTTTACACTTTTACATCTTCCGGGTCTCTCTTAGTTTTCAAGCAAATTAACACCAGCAAGAAATCTACATGTTATCTGCCCATAAAGCTTTCAAAGCCAAAAGGCCAAGTCATTTAGACAAGTATCCCTATTTAGGATTTTCTAATTGTAACCGCCAACCCTGGCTCAAAGCACCTATTAAGTAGGACTCTTAGAATTCTGGCACCAGAAGTGAAAGTTGCTCAGTCTTGTCTGACTCTTTGCAACCCCATGTACTACACAGTCCATGGAATTCTCCAGGCTATAACACTGGAGTGGGTAGCTTTTCTCCAGGGACTCTTCTCAACCCAGGGATCGAACCCAGGTTGGTACCCCTAATACCCCGCCTTTTGCAGAAGATAAGACTGAGAGACACAGAGACAAAGCTTTTCCTGCCACAGAATAAACCACTAGAAAACTACCTTTAAAGAGATTCAGCTCCGAAAACCCCAGCATCTCTGGGAGCAGAGTCGGGAAGTCATTTAGGTTTGAAAACACTCCAAGCGGATCTTCCAGTGGGCTGAGACATCTTAACCAACATGTCACAGAAGAGACCAGTATTAACTGAACACCTCTTCTGCGCCAGGAGCAGCCAGGCACAGCGAGGGCTCTTATGTATTTACGACCCCGATCCCAACTCTCCAGGCTAAGGGCTATTAGCTAGGTGTTCCAGATGGGGAAAACAGGCTGGGAGAAGTTAAACAACTTGTTCAAGGCCATCAGGCTAGACAGTGACACAGCTGGGCTTCAAGTCAGGCACTCTTGACTCAGGGGTAAGAGGGTGGAGGACGGTGTACAACCGTACCGGGGAAGCCATGGATTCTTTACTTTCTTGACCAAGGAACTGGCAAAGTCTTAGGAGCAACAATAGATAATGCTTACTGGACACTTAGCGACTATCAGCACCATACAGCGCCCTCCACGTGGAACACCTACTTCAAGACTCTCGCCATCAGTATTATGAGGTAGATACAACCATACCCCTATACTTGCAAAACCACAGGGAGGTTAGGCGGCTGGCTCAAAGGCCCACGTCTAGCCGCTCGAAAAGGGCAGTCAAAGCTAGGTCGGCCGGGCTCGAGAGCATCCAGCCAGGTGGCAGTAGGCAAGCCTAGCTCGCCCAGAGCCCGAGAAGGCCCACGTATTACGCGCGAGGCAGGCGGGCCCGGCTCTGGCGCGGGACGCGGTGACTCAGTCCCCGGCGAGCCCGAAAGGAGCTGGAAACTCCAGACCCCACCCCCAGGCCGAGAGAAGCGCGCCCCAGATAGGCCATCCGGGTGGGCGAGGACCCAGAGCCTCCAAAGCTCCTCAGACCCCCGAGGGAGCGGCTCGAGGCCACCACTACGGTCCTCGCTTTCTCCAGCGGGACAATTGGGCGTCGAGGCCCAGGCCGGGCCCTCAGCCGGAGTGGACGTTCTCCCTCCGAGTCGCTCTCTGAGGCGCCCGCGGGCTGACTGGACGGCGGGAGCCAGACTCGGGCCGCTCCTCGAGGCCCGCGGGCGACACGCGCCCGCCCCTCACCTCCTTTAGGCATCGCGGCTCCGGCGGCTGCGGCGGCGGCGCCTCGAGCTGACACCGGAACCGGAAATTTCTCGGGCTCGACTTCTTCCGCCCGGCCCGTTTCCCGCCCCCCGGCCCGCCACCCGGCCCCCTCTCAGCGCGCCGCCGCCGCCGCGAGAACCGCGGCCCTCAGGGAGGCCGGGCGGTCCCACGCACCGCCTGAGCCCAGGCTCGCCCGCGCGCTGCTGGGCAACAGAGCCCCTCCCAACCCCGCCGGGGGAGGCGCGTGAGCCTGCTAGCCCACCCCGCCGGGCAGGGCGACGAAGGGAGACAGCGGCGCCGCAATTGTACACAGGCAGGGCTGCGGACACCTAACGCAATCGCCGCGCTCCGTGGGGCGGGGCTCCGCGAGGACCCCATCGTGAAAAGATACTTGGGGAAGCTGAAGCGGTGGATCCTGAGGGGACGTTGCATCGCGACCGAGGGCCTAGTGAGTGTTTCCCTTCTCTTCTCTAGGACCTTGGTAACGGCTGGGGGCCAGGGGTCGGACGTCTGCGTTGGCCCAGAAGGCGATCTGAACACCCGAGCTGGGACAGGTTCGAGCCTCTGGACCCGAAGGTCGAAGTGAGTTCCCGAGACTAGGCGGCGTCTTGCTGGGTCCGCGGAGGGCATAGAAAATTTGGGGGTTCCCTTGCTTCTAGGCTTCCCCGCCCTTATTTTTCGCTCATTTCCCCCCTCGCCTAGAACGTTTGTTGTCTAAATATTGCTTTTCCTTGTAATCCCGGTTCAGATGCCGTAGTCTCCGTGAGCCTTTTTACAACCCTGGTTGTAGCCGTCTTCACTCAGCTTCTTCCGAACACCTTTCGGCTCTCCGCCCCTCCCGAGCGCTACCACCTTTTTAACACCGCCCCACATCTCTTTCTTCCTGACCAGGTTGCTTCTTAGCTGTTACCTCCCATGGGAGGCCTCCACTGACTCCCAAGCTGGGCCAGGCCCTCAACTCAACTCTACGTGGGTCTTAGTTAGCAAGTGGTCATTCCCTTGTTTTTGTCCACCCAGCCCGTGCTCCTTGAGACAGGGACCAGATTCCATTCGTCTCTAGCTTCAGAGCAGAGGAGACAAGTGTAAAGACTCAGATTTGGGAGTCAGGAGCCCCCGATGAGTCAAACTCTGCCGGTTCCCAGCTCTGTGCGACCCTGAGTTTGATCTTCTGTAAGGTTGTTGCTGAGAATTCACTTGATGGGGCGAAGAGGGCGGGGCTTCGTAAACATATCAGGAGGGAGGAACTGAATGAGCGTGGGAAAGGGGGAGTCTGCTCTGCTTAAAGATAATTTAACATGAGTTCTCTTTTAGTGTATTTTAAAAAATATTTTGAAAATATTTATTTGACTGCACTGGGTCTTCGTTGAGGCATGCAAACTCTTAATTGTGGCATGTGGGAACTGGTTCCCTGACCAGGGATGGGACCCAGGCCCCCTGCATTGGGAGCTCAGAGTCTTAGCAACTGGACCACCAGGGAAGTCCCACCCTTAGTTCTCTTTGCTAGCTATGAAATGCCTTGTGGTTTGAAAAATGACTTGCTATGTAGATCTGGGCTGGTCTTTTCTTTGGGGTTTACGTGACTTCCTTTATATAGTATGTTTGTTGGGTTTAAAAGAGACCTTGGCAATCCAGTTAATACACTGTCCTCACCTTATAGACAAGATTGAGGACCAGAAAGGGAATGTGACCTCTCCAAAGTCATAGCTGGACAAGAATCCGAGCCTGTAACTGGAGAGACCTGAGATCTTTCTATTACTCTTGGGAAACACTCTAAGGTACTTTGGTTTCACTCTTTTTCCTTTTTAAACACTCAGCTTTGCTCTCCCAGTCAGTCTCCCTCACACTGTGTTGTAATTCCCTTTCCACTTTAGAGTATGACCTTCTCAGGGACAGTGTGTGTCTTATTCTTTGTATGATAATAGCAAAACTCTACTAAGCACACATTAAATATCAGGCACGTTACATATAATCAGGCCCCACATGGCTCCATAAGTAGATTCTCCCTGTTACACAGATGAGGAAACAGACTTACGGATATCAATGTGCACCAGAGTTGTGGCTTGTGAAGTCCTCTGGGGATCCTGAGGCTCAGAAACCAATTCATTTTAATTTTTTTTCCCCCACAGATTTTTGCAGACTATCTTCTGGGAAAAAAATGCCTAAAGTCAAAAGAAGCCGGAAAGCTCCCCCAGATGGGTGGGAGTTGATCGAGCCAACACTGGATGAATTAGATCAAAAAATGAGAGAAGGTGAGTTGGGGAGTTCCTGTCTGGGTGGGCTGTGTCCCAAGGATAAATGGGAAGAGACAGGCTGTACCACCAAGGCCACCTGACACTGACATGTTTTGTTTGCTTTTTAACTGATAAGTGAAGTTGCTCACTTGTGTCCGACTCTTTGCAACCCCATGGACTGTAGCCTACCAGGCTCCTCTGTCCATGGGATTTTCCAGGCAATAGTACTGGAGTGGATTGCCATTTCCTTCTCCAGGGGATCTCCCCAACCCAGGGATTGAACCCAGGTCTCCAGCATTGTAGACAGACACTTTACTCTCTGAGCCACCAGGGAAGTAACTGATAGGAATACCATAAATGCCAGAAAATAAGATAATACAAATGAGAAGGTCCTCAAAAATGTTTTTGAGTATATAAGACCTTTAGGGAGTAAAGTTCAAATAGTCTACTTAGAATTATTTACTGGTAGAAGGATATTTAAAATCATAAACTATATTTACTTGGAAAATCCTGTTCTTTTTCACTCCTGATTTTCTGAAATGTGTTTGTTTGGACTTTCCTGTGGGTTTGTTCTCAGGCGCTTTGCTCCACATGTCTGCCAGTTGTCCAGAGTGCGCAGTCTTGCCTTGCCCTGTGTTGCGTGGTCCTGCACTCTGTGTAGCAGTGTAGTGTGCAATTTGGGGAAATTTAACCTGAAGCCACAAGCATTGGCCCTGTTGTTGTTCAGTCCCTAAGTTGTGTCCTACTCTTTGTGACCCCATGGACTGTAGCACGCTGGGCTTCACCATCTCCTGGAGTTTGCTCAAATTCATGTCCGTTGAGTCCGTGATGCCATCCAACCGTCTCATCCTCTGCCATCCTCTTCTCCTGTTGGCCCTATCACAGTGTTAACTACTTACTGAATTGCTTTTTAAAGCAATCTTTTTTTCTTAAAGGTTTTTGGCAATTAACCCTTGTTATTCTGAAGTTATCCCTTCAGCAATAATTAGTAAGTGGATGTTGACTTTGCTTCCTTTTTTTGAAGCTGAGTATATCAGGTAACTTCTATTAAATACCCAGAACTTGCAATAATCAAGGTCATTTGGGGCTGATTTTTTTCTCCAAACAGATCTTTATTCAACATAAAGGAATTTAAAGAAATTGCTGTAATAGAAGAGATACTTTGTGAGTCCTTGGAAATAAACCTCTTTTTAAGGGGTGACTTCTTGAAGGGAGAGCATTTAGATAGATAAGATGTTCTTTACTGTCAAAAGTGTTCTTTTTCTTTCACCATTTAGTTCTTCTTGGCTTTCCCATTTTTGATATGCAGGTTTTAAGCCCCAGTTTCCTGTTGCTTTCACTTCCACCAGAAAGAAAAAGAGTGGCTGGCAGGTGGTGGCAGAGCTGATTCAGTGTTGGGGACAGCAGCGAGCTCTGGGGTGGGCAGAAGCTGCTCCCCATCCAGGCCCTTTCTGCCATGTCAGATGCAGCCTCAGCTTTTCCAGATTTGCTGCTTCCCCCCCCCCCCCCAAGATGAGCCAGAAATCCAGGTTTTCTATGTAAACTCTTCCAATTTAACATTCAAACCTATAAAACAGCGTCTGTGGGGGAACCAAAGCCTGCCTCCAGGCCGGCAGGGGCTGTCAGCCTCCGGTTTGCCTCTGGGATTTGCAGCCACGCTCTGAGGCCACAGAGGACCAAAGCCAGTGGCACTGCTGGCCTGTCTTTCTGATGTGAGTTGTTACAACTCACACTTGTTGAAGCAGTTAGCACTGTTATCTTAGAAAGCAAAGTTGCTGTTTTCTCTATTAGTTTGTCCCTGGTATTTCCTAGCTCAGCACAACTGCCCAGCTCTTTGTATATTTCCTTACTTACTACTTAAGTTTTTGTACAGCCACTATTACCCTAGAAGTCCCTAGACAAAAAGAGCCTGATTATAGGGACTGAGGAACAGAGAGGGGTGTGGTGGGGTTTTATGGGTGACTGAGAAGTATAGGCATTATCTCTGTGGACTGTAACCAGGAGTTGTAAATAACTTTGCTTTTACAAGTACTTTAAACTAGTTGAAAGTCAAGCATAATCAGTACTTGAATAATGAACATGTATTTAGACTTTTTAAGAGTGGCACTTTAAAAGAATTGTCGCTCAGGTTCTGGAGTTAATAGGCCATTTGGGGCATTAACTAAGAGGCAGAAACCTGAGTCTACCCTGAGCCACGAGGTCCCTACCCCTGGCCTCTTTTCATACCTTCCCCGGGGCAGAACTCCACATTGCCCACTGCAGGCTGCCTTCCACTGTGTGTGTGGACCTGTCCAAAATGATATCCAAGAATGTTCACATGACCTTGTGAAAACAGGTCCAAAGAGAAATGCTGTGATTAAAACCTTAAGAGATGACTCCAAGCACAGGAGCTTCTCTGGTGGCTCAGTGGTAAAGAATCTGCCTGCAATGCAGGAGATGTGGGCTCCATCCCTGGGTCGGGAAGATCTCTTGGAGGAGGCCATGGCAGCCTACTCCAGTATTCTTGCCTGGAGAATCCCATGGACAGGCGCCTGGTGGGCTACACTCCATGGAGCTGCAGAGTTTGACATGACTGAGAAACTAAACACCACCACCAAAGCATGGGAAGGTTCCAGTTCCAGGACAGCCAGGCCCAAGGCGCTCCGTGGTCCCCACTGCCACCTCCCTCAGTCATCCCACCCAGCCATGTGGCTTTCCACACTAGACTCACCGCCCCCTTTGGTGTTTACTTCTCCGTGGCCGTTGCCCACACCACCAGGGGCTGGTCTGCCTCCTCCTCCCGAGCTTGGCTCTGTGGTCTGTCTTGTTCACTGCTGTACACTGGGTACCCAGAGCATGCTCTCACCCACAGCAGACACACGGTGTTGCTGAATCCTCGTACCTGCCTTTTGCTTAGATCATGGAATCCTGTTTGTTGAGCTGAGTTATAAATCCCCGGTGATATTACAATAATACTATATCCTGTGCAAACTAATCCTAGTCTCTAAAACAAAGCAAACACCTGTTTTCTCCACAGCTGAGACAGAACCTCACGAAGGAAAGAGGAAAGTGGAGTCTCTGTGGCCCATCTTCAGGATCCATCACCAGAAAACCCGCTACATCTTTGACCTCTTCTACAAGCGGAAAGCCATAAGCAGAGGTAACTGGCCAAATGTTCTCTTGGCCTTTCCAGCTTGAGTGGTGTCCAATTTAAGGAACTCTTGAAACCTCAGCAAGTATCATGATGTTTCCTGTTTCCAAAAAACAAAAGGGGGCCAGTGTTGAGTAAACACTTTTTTTCAGCATGGGCAGTGATGGGCTGCAGACCGGAGAGCTTTGTTACACTGTAGTCTGATGGCCTTTCCCTGTCTTTGCAGAACTGTATGAGTACTGTATTAAAGAAGGCTATGCAGATAAAAACCTGATTGCAAAATGGAAAAAGCAGGGGTATGAGAACCTGTGCTGCCTGCGGTGCATTCAGACACGGGACACCAATTTTGGGACAAACTGCATCTGCCGGGTCCCCAAAAGCAAGCTGGAAGTGGTAAGGCCACCCCCCGCTCCTGTCTTGACACTTGAGCGTGATGCTAGCATAAGCAATTTAGCTGACCTGCTGCTGCTAAGTCACTTCATTCATGTCNCCTGTGCTGCCTGCGGTGCATTCAGACACGGGACACCAATTTTGGGACAAACTGCATCTGCCGGGTCCCCAAAAGCAAGCTGGAAGTGGTAAGGCCACCCCCCGCTCCTGTCTTGACACTTGAGCGTGATGCTAGCATAAGCAATTTAGCTGACCTGCTGCTGCTAAGTCACTTCATTCATGTCTGACTCTGTGAGATCCGATAGACGGCAGCCCACCAGGCTCCCCCATCCCTGGGATTCTCCAGGCAAGAACACTGGAGTGGGTTNAGCTGGAAGTGGTAAGGCCACCCCCCGCTCCTGTCTTGACACTTGAGCGTGATGCTAGCATAAGCAATTTAGCTGACCTGCTGCTGCTAAGTCACTTCATTCATGTCTGACTCTGTGAGATCCGATAGACGGCAGCCCACCAGGCTCCCCCATCCCTGGGATTCTCCAGGCAAGAACACTGGAGTGGGTTGCCATTTCCTTCTCCAGTGCATGAGAGCTAAAAGTGAAAGTGAAGTTGCTCAGTCGCGACCCCATGGACTACAGCCCACCAGGCTCCTCCATCCGTTAGCTGACCTAGCTGACCACAATGGGTTTTATGTTCTGTCCTGTGGCTGGGTGTTCTGCTGGCCCTCCCCGTGGGAGGGAGCCCCTCTGGTCAGGGATCCATACCAGGCAAGTTACTAGTTCCTATCCTCACACAGGAAATGTGGGTGATGACCCCCACGCCAGCGTGGCTGGGAAGGCTAAGCCAGAGGAGGGTGGGCCAGGCAGCAGGGGTGCATCCCTCTTTTTTCCCCCAGCCTCCTGTTGCTCCCAGTGACACTTCAACTTGAGCCTCACTGCATTTTGTACCAGAACTCTCGGGGCGGCTAGGGAACGGTGCTGGGCATGCAGTGGTGAGCGCCATGCGCAGGCACCCCTGAAGGGGAGTGGCAGTAGGCACAGAGGAGGGTCACTGGGTCGTTAGCGGCCTTTGAGTACCGCCCCTCAGCTGCCCGTGAGTGAGGTCAGGCCAGATGCCCTCTTTCATGGTCCCTTCAGGCTGCAGCACTGGTTAGCTTCCGTGGAGAGCCTCGGCTCTGGCCCACGGGCTTCAGCTCAGCAGGCAGGTCCGTCCCCGAGTCCTCTGGAAGCTCAGGATGGGTGTGCGGAGCAGTGGAGGGCAAGCACAGGCTGCCTTCCTAGGCTCTGCAGGTCGGGGGTGGGGGGTTGGGGGGCAGAGCTGCAGGAGCCCCATGGTGCGCTGCCCAGAACAGATTTAGTTGCCTTTCACCACTGGATCCTGTTTCCTTGGACTAGTTTTGCTTCAAAAAGAGGGAAACGGAGAATAAACCCCTTTTCTGTACTAGGCAGGCCCTTGGCCGGACACTAGACCACACACCTGGCCTGGGGTACAACTGTCCTGCCACCATACAGATTCAAGGACACCCCGTTCTCCCCACACCCCTACTAGAAAGTTCCCCAGCCCGGAGGAGACCGTGAGGCCCCTGGCACTGAGCCCCAAGAGCCGCAGCCCAGTTGCCTCCAGCTCATTGAAGGGTGTGTTGCGCTTGCTTCACAGAATAACAGGAATCACTCAGATTTTTTTTTTTCTTTTTGGGAGCAAGTATATACACCAAATTTGTATAAGTTAAATCCTCATAGAGATGTAACTGTCAACAGCAGCTGTTCCCATCGTCACAAGGGAGCCGAATTTTCCCTATCCCACACCATCAGGGAGGGTTTCTGAGTAGGGTCCATGCAGAGTGGGTGTCCCGTAGCCACATCTCCTTTTGGGGGAGTCCTGCATGTGGGCACTGGGTCTTGGATCCTCTGTCTGCAGGGTCTGTGGGGAGTGGGTGTCCCGTGGCCACACTTCCCTTGGGGGGGCTCCCGCATGTGGGCACAGGGTCTCAGGGGGTCCTCTGTCCGCAGGGCCGGATCATCGAGTGCACGCACTGCGGCTGCCGGGGCTGCTCTGGCTGAGCATCGAGCCCCGACCTCCAGCCACCCTGGACTCTGGGCCGCACAGGACTCGGCCCGTCACACCACCCTTTCCTGGGGGCAGCTCTTCCTCAGAGCGGTCTCCAGGCCCAACTAGGAGCATGGTCTCTTTGTGGGAAGGTTTTGGTGTTCATCAGCTGTGATTTGTAGAAATAAAAAAAGCTAAAGCTTTTGGGCTTCGTGTCCCTTCTTAGAGCCAGCGGTCTGGCACCCAGGGGGACAGCACCAGGCCCCGGAGAGTAGTCATCCTTAGGACTCAATCCCGATTCCTCCTCATCCGCGCTGTGTGACCTGGAGCGAACTCACCCTCCTCGTCATCACCCTCAGACGGGGATGGCCTGAGATGATGAACCAAAGTAGCCCACACTGCTCTGGCACTTGCCATGAACTTGTTGGGCACCTGGGCCAGCATTCATCCCCAGACTGATGCCTAAGTTGAAGCCCTGATCCTGGACTTTCCCTCGTGCTTGCAGCTGCCCCAGCACGTTCAGTGTCTTTCATGTGAAGGGGACTCTTGGGGTTCCCACAGAGCCCCGTGAAGGCTGTGCACTTTGTTCTGGCTCTGCTGAGGGTCCCCTAGGACCTCCTCCTCACCTGCCCCCAGGGCCTTTGTCCATATCAGCCTCGGTGATGGTGTCCTGGTCTCCTTTTGGTTTCGTCTGGAACTTCTGCCACGGGTGGGGGGTTTCCTCCGCAGGCATCCCTTTCAGCCACTGCTTGTAATAAGCCCGGAAACCATCAATCTTCTCCAAGTAGGTGTTTTTCCCCTTGTACTGTAATTGGAAAAGCATGGGGTTCAGAGGGGCCACAATGAGACTCTCTGCCTGCTACCCACAGCGGACCCCAAATTGCGGCAGGTGGCTCAGGCCTCAGGGAAGCTGTTCTTGCTTCCAGTTGGTCAAAAGGAAAAGGGCAGAAAAGCTGCTCAGCACAGAGTAGAGACTTCCTATAAGTCTGTGCTGCGGAGCCCCTCTAGCCAGGGATGGAACCCCAGCCCCCCAAAGCTAGATTCGCCAGGTGCCACTGCCNCAGGCCTCAGGGAAGCTGTTCTTGCTTCCAGTTGGTCAAAAGGAAAAGGGCAGAAAAGCTGCTCAGCACAGAGTAGAGACTTCCTATAAGTCTGTGCTGCGGAGCCCCTCTAGCCAGGGATGGAACCCCAGCCCCCCAAAGCTAGATTCGCCAGGTGCCACTGCCCTGCCCCCCTGCTGGCACCTCCTGCTTGGCACAGGCACTGCCACCCTCCCGACTATCACCTCTGCACTGCTGCAAGGGTCTCAGGAGAGGTGGGGCAAAGAAAAGGAAACAAGACGTGCCAGGGAGATAGCAGGAGAAAGCTGACAGAGGAGTACATGGATTAAAAAGACAAAGATGCATGAAATGAACACTGCTACCACGTGATGGTAAACAAGTTGATTCAAAAGGCTGAGCAATTGTGAGCGTGTATCTGATAGAGCCTGAAAATTCGTGCAGCAAAAATTTGACAGACCCAAGCTCCCCATCATGAATGAGTGTGAACGTATGAGGGAATACAGTAAGGTTTGGGCCTGTGGTAATTGGTGACTTGGTTGAACCTGAGAAGACCCCTAGTGGGTCTTCCATGGAGGACTTTGCAATATGGAAGGCCTAGAAGACACCTACAATATGGAACCAACAGAAGCCTAGTCTATGGAGCATGTAGAACTCTGAAGACTCAGTAAAACCACCAGACGGTCAAAGACGCCCAGCCCCACCCTCTGCCCGGCACACTCCACGGCTGTCGCACTAATTCTTACTAAGCCTTTTCAATGGGACTCAGTGTCCTCCCTGCACAGCTGTCCCTGATCCAGCCCCATGGCTTGGTGTATCCCGGCTAACTTGGTCCCTACCCATCAGGCCACAGACCCTGACGAGGTAGACCTCAGAACCAGAAGCCGGGCCTGACGCCTTCAGAAGAGCAAGGAGACAAGTAGAGCACTGTCCACAAGTAGACAAGTAGACCGCTTCAGAGCACTGTCACCACCCTCCTGCCACCCCCATTCACTCAACGAGCAACAGTCTGCTGGGCAGCAACGGGCAGCGACCCAGGACCCCGGTGAACAAGACAGTTCCCTCCTCTAGGGCTGGCTGTTCACTCTCCTTACAGTGAGAGTCACACACGAGTATGTGTGAGTACGGGTCGTGAAGCAGGATGAAGCGGAGCCGTGATATGAGGCGGCCAGCAGGGCCTTACTGAGGAAAAGGCACCCGAGCTGGGACCAACAGGATGAAAAGGAAACAGGAACGTGAAAAGCAGGGGAGCCTGCAGGGGAGACAAGAACCCTGAGGCATGGAAGAGGCTGGTGTTCTCTAGAAGTGACCACAGGCCGAGGGCTGACAGGGTGCCAAGGGGAGAGAGGCCTGATGGGAGATGAGTCATGTGGACAAGGACCGGCCAGCTACGGTCTGAGGACTGTGGGATCCTCCCCAAGGGAAGCCACGGACAGTTTAAAGCGAGAGGATGCCAATCCCAGGAGGTCAGCACGGGGGTCGGGTGGGCATGAAGGTGACACCGGCCAGGGAGACGATGGGCACGTCAGAGCCAGGTGTGCTCACCCGGTCAAAGCTGGGGGGGTACTGGGCTGCATACTCCAGCTGGCGGATGACCACTTCGTTCACGGGGACTCTGTTCCGCCTCATGTCCTTCAGGATGTCGATGAGATAGGCGTAGTCCAGCCTCCTGACAGCCGCATTGATGAGGGTGCTGTAGATGTGGGTGTTGGGGCTCATCTGGGATTCCTGGGACATTCAGCGAGAGGATGGCGGCGGTTGGGAGAGTGCGGCCCCGTGGGGCACCTCATACTTGGGGAGCCACCCTGCTGCCTGGGCCTGCTCTGCAGACCAGCCCCCAGGGGCGAGAAGGGCAGGCAGGACCTCGCAACAGCAACATGCTGTACTCCCCACTCCACAGGCTCCATCCCAAGCAGCTGGAGGCCCTGCCCTCTCAGCCCTGAAGAACTTGGAGACAGAGCAGAGGGTTGTTCTGCGATCAACACACTCAGGCAGTAAACCATGGGCAGGAGATGCCTCCTGGGGGTTCACACCTGTCCCCCGGAAATCCTGGCCCTCCCTGCTCCATCACGGCCTCCGTGCCCCTAGAGGGTTGGGGCCAAGAGCCACCCGCTCCCCTCAATCTCACCCCATGGCTACGCCTCAGTGAGAGCACCCCTGGCTTAGCGTCTGTGCCTGCAGCCCCTCACCAGGGTCTCCTTTCTCCCAAACTGGACTAATGACCCTGCTCACTTGAAACTGGAGACCCCACTCTCCCTGCCCTACTCCCCCACGGCTTACCCTGAGGACAGAGGCCTGGGGGCTTCAGGAGGCCCCCACGCCCTCCACCCTCACCCCGGGGCCTGCAAGGGCGGGCCGCCTCACCCTCATGTCCGAGAGCAGCTGCAGGCCGTCACCTGGCCTGCGACACCCACTGGCCAGGCTGCAGAACGTCCGTAGGTCGGGGACAAGGCCCCGCTTCGCCAGGACGGGCAGCAGGGCCTGTGGGGACAGAGGCAGGGTCACCGCGAACTGTAACCCACCAGCGCAGCGAGAGCCTTCTCTGGTGAAGCCTGCGGCTGGATGCTGGAGATGCCAGGGCACGGCTCTTCTCTGAAGCCTCGCGGCTCCCCCTGCCAACCACCCTGGGCACTGGCCTCAGCCCAGCACTCAAGGCTGGGGGTCCTGCCCAGCACCTCACTGCCCTGCTCCCCAGATTCAGCTGCTCTGCGAGGACACCCTGCCTGCTGGTCCCCAACAGGCCATCTCTCCTCTGGATCCTCCATGTTCCTGGCCCTCCTGCTCCTTGACCGGCCACCATCCACCCTGCGCTCAGGACTTGGACGTGGATCAAGCACCAGGGGTCTTGGGATGGCGGTCCTGCGGTCCAGGGCCGGAGACAAAGCTGACAGCAGCGTGTGCAGTGCAGGCTGAGGGAGCTCCAGGAGAGAGAGGAAGGGGATGCCTGCTCAGGCCGGCTGGGTCAGGGCGGGTCCGGGGAGGGGCTCCAGAGAAAGCTGTGATCGGCACAGAGGGCCTGAAGGCAGAGGCTTTTCTGTCATCTCTGATGCTCGTAAGAGCCCAGGTCAGAGCTTCTGGCAAAAAGGGCAGCACACAGAAACATGTATGAATGGGCAAAAATCCCGTGAGGACCCTGGTGTCCCTGTGTGTGAAACGCGTAAAGCCATGGGCAGCAGACCTTCCTGGTGCGGTCAGTAAAGACACAGATGATGCAAAGCTGAGACAGAATCAAGCAACGTGAGTGTGACAATGGGCAATGTCACTGAGGCTGGCGGGGGAAGGGGTGTGGGGGCTGACGGGTGGGGACCTCAGGAACCACCAGCCTCTCAGGCCACATGTCCCCATATGCTGCGTTGGTGTGAGGACTTGTTTGGGGACTGCCCCCATCACTGGGAGCCCCCCTGGGAGGGCTGGAGTGTGGCTGGTCCACCACTCGATTCCCAGTTGTCACCCAAGCCCAGGCCTGGAACAGGGGCTTTGGGCACTCTGCCCTCCTCTGGCGGGAATGTCTGACATGCCTGCAGGAGAGAGTCCAGGGAGGAAAGAGAGAAGGGAGCCCTGCGCCTCCTCCCGAGCCNCCCTGGGAGGGCTGGAGTGTGGCTGGTCCACCACTCGATTCCCAGTTGTCACCCAAGCCCAGGCCTGGAACAGGGGCTTTGGGCACTCTGCCCTCCTCTGGCGGGAATGTCTGACATGCCTGCAGGAGAGAGTCCAGGGAGGAAAGAGAGAAGGGAGCCCTGCGCCTCCTCCCGAGCCCCTCACCTTTGCCCCCTCCAGGTCGCCCAGCTTGCTCTTCTTCCTCATCAGCGTGTTGAAGAAGGTCAGGTCGGCCTCCACCCCATGTGCATCCAGGATGCCCAGCAGCGAGGACTCTGTGGGGCTCCCCGGCTCCACCACCTCCGCCAGCAGCGTGAGGGTTTTGATGTCAGGGCTAAGCCCGTTCTCCGCCATATTGCCGAGGAAGCCCTCCAGGCCCCCCATCAAGGCCAGTCTGTCGGCGGGGGTGCTCACAGTCCCAAAGGAAACCACAGCCAAAGGGGCCGCCCCTGGGGTCAGGAGGTTGACCTCCAGCCCCCAGGGAGGTGGCTCCAGGGCCAGAGACGTGAGGCCCACCTTGTGGTCGGGCTCCGCCTTGGTCTCCAACCCAGACTGGGCCTGCTCGGGGGCTCTGGCCTCCTGAGGCCCCTCAAGTGCCTGAGAAGGTTCCAGAAATAGCTGCCTCTCCAGGGCCTCCACGTGAAGCTTGGCTGACAGGCTGCAGTCCGCCCCGACCTGGGCTCTCCTCCTGGCCCGCCACCCCCCAGCCGGGGGCTGGAGCAGGGCCGTCTCCTCCCTGGGCCTCAGGAGCACCGCTGAGGCCACTGCCGGGTCCCCCAGCCCGCAGTCCCGAGCTGCCCCCAACAGCAGGTTGTAGCCGTGCCGGCTCGGCTGGAGCCCCAGACTCAGCATTTGCCTCCACACCTGCCGAGGAGAGGCAGACTTCAGCCCCCAGCCCCCTCTCCGAAGAGCCTTCAGCAGAGCAGGCATCGGAGCAGCAACCAGTAGGCAAATGGGGCCTGATAAAGACTCCAGGCTCTGGGCAAATGAGGACCTAGGAACCTGGGAGCCCCAGGGCCCCACACAGGCACCTTCTTCCCCTCCTACATGTGTGTTAGTCTCTCAGTTGTGCCTCACTCTGCAGCCCCATGGACTGTAGCCCACAAGGCTCCTCTGTCTGTGGGATGTCCAGGCAAGAATACTGGACTGAAGTCACTCCCCCCTCCAGGGGATCTTCCCAACCCAGAGATCACATCCGTGTCTCCTGCGGTGGCAGGTAGATCACTAGCCCACCTCCCTTCCTGGTTCACCCCAAACTGTGTCGCACTTCCACCCCTCTGCTTCTCCCAGCCCTTCTCCCTACTCCGAGGGGAAGAACGGCCAGAGAGGCCAGGTTCTGGAAGAGTCCAGGCCAACTTAACGGTTGGCTTCAGCTGCACTTTCTGAGTGCCTGCTGTGTAAAACTCGGGGAACAGTGTGCTCTGGGAAGGCCAAAAGATCACAAATATAAAAACACCCGGCACGGGGCAGGGGCAGGTGCTCAAGAAGCGCACCCAGAATCGTCATCTGCCCCCAGCACAGGCACGTGGAGGGGGAACGAGCATGGCAGCGCGTGACAGGAAGCAGAGCCAGAGGACGGACCTGCAGGGCATACCGGAAGCCAGTCTTCTTGTCCTGGATGCAGCCCAGGAGCAGGTAACTGAAGGTCTCCTCTGTGACCACGTGCCCTTTCTGGATGATTTCCTAGGGGAAGGAACGAAGCAGGCCTCCTGGGACTCTGCAGGAGAGCCGAGGCCCAGACTCAGGCCCACTGGGCCTGGCTCAGGCCCGACAGACACCCCACGGCAGGCCCAGGGCTGCATATCCTGAGCAGTGGGGCCAGAATCCAGCATGGGCCAGCTCAGCACCAGCTGCAGAGCAGAGCTTCCCGGGGCCTGCACTCCTGCTTTCCCAGGCCTCTCTTCCTGGCTCTGCTTCTATCACTCCTGTGCAGCCCCTCCACGGAGATCCGCCCAGTAGCCACTCTTAACCCGTGTACACGAGGCTTTGGAACTGCCCAGAGCTGGCTTCACGTCCCAGCTTTACCGCTGGCCTGCTGTGCAAATGTGGGAAGCATTAGGCACCCATCTCAGTTTCCTCATCGGTGAAGCGGGGGCCACAGGACTTGCCTTGTGAGATCTTTGGAACAATACCCCAGTGGGCACCGATTCCTCTTCAGCGCTGTGCATCTCACCAGTGAGCGCCCTCAGCGGGACACAGCAGCACACTAGCCAGCATACACGCCCCCCGGCCCTCGCGGGGCGGGGGCCTCCCTCTCCCACCCAGGGCTCTGACCGCAGGGATGCCTACGTGAGCCCAAGAGGCCCACAGGGGGCCTGTCTCATCCGCGCCTGAACCTTCCCACGCAAGGAACACAGAGGGCACAGCCTCAGTCCGGCCTCGCAGGACTCACTCTGTGTGGGGAGCAGGAAGGAAGGGATGGCCCCACCTTAAACACATCCAGGCACATCCTGAGGTCCGCGCACAGGGCGGCCATCTTCAGCAGGGCGTGATACGTTTTCAAGTTGAGCTGGAAGTTTCTGGCCTGAAGCTGCTGCCGTAGCTTCAGGGCGCTCTGCAGTGCGGAGTCCTTCCAGGGGGACTCGGCGCACACGTTGAACAGGGCTGTGTAGGTGGCGTCTGAGGGCTCCAGGTCCCGCTTCTTCATCTGCGGAGACAGGGAGAAACTTGGAGGTAGCTCTGGGATCAGCTGGATGCACGGGACATGGGGATAGGAGGCTAGAGAGGACTCTGCTAAAAGGTAGAGCCGACTGACACAGAGAGAGAGGCCCTGAGAGCTGGCCTTGCTCCCCAGAGGCACCAAACAAGAAAGCATCCTCCCCAAGGCACTCAGCAGCCCACCTGGGCCTGAAGTGCTCTTACGGCCGGGTCTTCCTGACGCTCCTGCCCTCTGGCTGCCCAGGCTGCCCTGACTGTTAAGATCTGTGGGACAGATCTGATCTGGGAAAGGGCAGGAGGGGTAATCGAACCCCAGCTCCAATGTTTAGTAACTGAGGAGTTGTGGGCAATCAGCTTGTCACTGGAAAAACGGGGGTGATACGGTCACACTGGAAGGTTGTTACCAAGGAGACTGTCTTGGGAGAGTGGCCTCTGGAGCGGCAGCTGGGAGCACAGCCCTGCAGTACATCTCAGGCCTCCCCAGCCCTCCTCCTGCCCGGCTGACACTGCTTAGCAAGCCCTCCTGGGGACGGAGCTCGAGAAGCTCCTGGTAAAGCCAAGTGCTTGCTATTTCCCAGAGAAGGGCCACCTGATCGAGGGTGGCAAGCAGCTGCCGCAGAGCGCACAGAGCCCTGCTCTCAGGCCGTGGCTGGGCTCAACTCCAAATCAGCACTCGAGACAAGTAACCTTAGACACAGCAGTTCATCTCTCTGGGCCTCAGTGTCCTCACTGGAGAAATGAAGGCAGTGATCCCAGCTTCAAGGATGGGGGGACACTCTATATGTATTCACATGTCCCACAGATGCGTACTAAGCCAGGTACTGGCCACTGGGGTTACCAGGACAGGCAAGGCCTGTCTTCACTGAGCTTACTCTCTAGAGGGGAGACACACAGCAGACAAACAGGTAACCAACAACAATAATAAAGACGTGGAGGACACTCAATGAAAAGCAGCTGCAAAGGGCACCTTCGTGGTGGATAAAGCACGCTGCCCCAGGTCATGTCACCCATGATAAGACCATGAAACTGAGGCTGGAGAGGTGAAACTGTCCACCCAGGGTAATGCACTTGCAGGGAACACATTCAGGACCTGCACCCAACTCTTCTGGGGCCCAAAGCCCGAGTTCTAGGGCGCCTGGCCTGCTGCCCCCTGCCCCGTGCTCACGTCGTTGTAGAGCCTGAAGGCCTTCTTCAGGTAGCCGGCCCGCCCGCAGCCCCCGATCAGCACCGTGTAGTTGCACTCAAGAGGCTGGAGGCGCTCCTCCTTCAGCATCTGCCTCTCAAACAGGTCCAGGGCCTCAGCCAGCTGTGGAAGGGGCCGGGGAAGGGAGGACATAGGGAAGGGGGCTCAGCAGAGGGAGGGAGACCGAGGCTAAGCGACCCTCCCTGAGCTCAAGCCCAGGCCAGCCCAGGAGCCAAACACCCACCCTGGGCCTCTGCCACCAGCCTCCCGGTCCCTGTGCTCCACTGCAAGGGGACTGCGTGGTGGCCAGGAAGGAAAGCCCACCAGACTCCCACCACCTACGAGCCCTCTTGGCCCCACGACTGTGGAGGACCTCCCTGAGCACAGGGGCAATGCCCAGGTAAACGAAGATCTGAAGGAGGTGAGGGAAGGAGCCAGGTGGCTCTCTGAGGGAAAAGCCGGTGCAAAGGCCCTGAGCAGGAATGTGCTTGGGAGCTGTGGGGTGGCTGCAGGGGAGAGAGAAAAATGGGGAGGTCCAGGCAGACAGGGAAGGGAGGCTCGAGCGGGAGAGGAGGCAGTTTTTGCAGGCTTCACACGCTATCATGAGGACTCTGGCTTCTCTTTATTTCTCAACTTTTCATTGCGGAAAATCTCAAATATACGCAAAAGTAGAGAGCTGTAATTACAACGACTATTAATGTTTGGCCAATCTTGATTCATCAATATCCTGCGCTCTTCCTTCCAACTCAATTTTTTTTAAAGCAAATTCCAGACATTTTATCACTTCATTCACAAAAGTTTCAACATATACCGCCAAGGGATTTTTAAGCCTAAATGGAATGTCATTATCAACACCTAAAAAAATGAACACTCCCACTGTCACTGAATACATGGGGAGTGCTAGAGGGAGGAGAAAGCCCACCTGCTCTCTGCTCACAGCTCCGTGTCTAAGTCCACATTGGGGTAAGAGATGGACCTTGGGGAGACTAGTGACAAGTGTCACAATAGCTGACGGGGGTGGGGGTGGGGAGGAGAAGGCTAGGCCTGGGCATTCAGGGGGAGAGTTGTGAGAAGTTAGGATGGGAGACACTTTGAGGGCAGAGTTGGTGGGAGAAAGAAGACTTGGGGTGAAGGGATTTGGCCTGGATGGATGGAAAAACCGGGTTACCAATTAGTGAGATGAAGAAAGTGTAGAGAAATCGAGGCTGGGAACAAGAATTCCAGGCCACTGTGGGTAAGTGTAACAGAGATGGTGAGGAGGCAGCTGGACACACAGATGGGGAGCCCGTGGGACAGCCAGGTTGGTAACAGGAAGATGAGAATAGCATCAAGGGGGCATACGAAGCCAAGAGGCTAGAGGGTCGCCTGAGGCAGCACTGGGGGGAATGAAGACAAGGAGGGGAGAGGAGTTCTGAGCATCCCACCAGGACGGCAGGGTAGCCCCTCACAAAAGACTGTGGCACCGCGGAAGCAGGAGTAGGGAGCAGCAGAGTCCAAAGTTTCTCTACCTTTCCTTCCCTGATCAGGCGTTTGCACTGAAAGAAGTACCAGTAAGGGGTGTTTCTGGGGCCCCGCCACGGTTTTGGTTCCAGCTCCCCTTCCTCATCTTCTTCAGTATTCTGTTCCTTGAGCCGCAGGTTATACAGCTGGGCCGTCGATTTGTGGAACATTCTCCGAGAGGAGTATTTGTCCGAGAGAGTCCCAAAGCTCTCTTCCTCCCCTTCCTCCTGGGTGGCTGTGGGGCTGGGCTGGCTGGGGTCAGAGCTGAGGCTGCCTGTGTTCTTCTGGCTCTGCATGCCGAGGGGCAGCTGAGAGAGAGAGCTGGAGAAGGCTGCTGGCGCTGGCCGAACCCACTTTGTGGCCCTGTCTCCAGCCCATCTATCTCTGAGAGGGTCAAGGTGGTACAGGATGGACAGTCCCATGGGGCGGGGGCTGGAGAAGAGTCGAGCAAGCCTCACGAAGTCCATTTCTGGCGTTCTCCTCTGGGGCCTGGCATAGGTCAGCAAAATAATGAAAGTCAACTTCGTTGTCGCAAAATGCAGAAAGAAGACCGATAAGTGGTACAAGCGTCCTGAGGTCAGAAAGCCTAGGTTCAGACTGCAGCTCCACCAAACCATCCCTGTGTCCCTGAGCACTCGCTGCTCTGGCCTCAGTCTCCATGCCTGTAAATCAGAGTTACCTATAACAACACCCACACAGCACCATGGCAACGATCCAATCTCAAGATATCAGGGTGCAGGCACAAGATGGTGAGCACCGAATAAACTACCGATCTGGACCATTCTGCACCTGGTGAGGCTCCAACAGAAACACAGTGTGAGCCTACTGTATGCAATTTTAAATTTTCAAGTAGCCACATTAAATAATGGGTTTACACACATTAATCAAAAGACAGAATTGTAATTACTTATACGGAAATCGCTACCAGAATGCTTTTTAAAACAAACTCATGCTACATTACTATACAGTCTTCTTCCCCAAGTACTAAGGAACAAGGTCCTATCGATCTGATGAAGCAGCGATGACTGTAAATGAGCTTGTAGCAGTTGTGGTGGATACTCTTATCTCCATCATTTACACTCATCCCTATTTGCAATCGCGACTTCGTTTTGGGCACAGACAACGTCAGGTGAGGAAAAACTTGCTAAGTCTCACTTACGACAATAAAGGTGTAATTTCTTCCTCCCCGAGTTCTTCCACCGCCCGGGGTTAATAATCCCTGAATCAGAGACCTGCTGCCGCCGTCCTCCCCCCGGGGGACCCACCCTTCCCCAGACCCTCCCGGGAAACCTCAGGCCGACCAGAGCCCTCCCTCCACCGGCCTACACCCGTCTCCTCACAAGAGGCCTCCACTTCCGACCCTTGCAGCGATCCTCGCAGCCCCTCTGGCCCGCCTTCGCTTGGCGCCCGGGCTCCTGAGAGGTTCAAACGAGAAACTCACTCCAGGAGCCCAGCCCAGTGAACACGCACCTCGGCGCCCGAGCTCGCGCCACCCCAGCCCCGCCTCACGTCACTGCCAGTCCCGACCACGCCACGCCGCACCGCGTTCCCAACGCGCTCTCCCAGCGCGACGCGACCCGGCCGATCTCGCGCACGCGCGCTCCGCGTCGCGAACTCCCGGCGCGGTTTCAGGTCGCGCACTGAGGTCGGCAACAGGGTCGGGAGTGGGGCGGGGAGGGGTATGCGTTCGGCGAGCGGCTAGTCAAGCCTAGCGGAGCTGCCCGCACTCTGCGCTCCATTGGCCGGGCCTGAACAGACGAAAAGGACCGGCGCGGGCTCCGGGAGCTCCCGGCATCCCTCGGGCGGCGGCGGCGGCAGTGGCGGCGGCGGCGGCAGTGGCGGCGGCGGCGGCAGTGGCGGCGGCGGCGGCAGTGGCGGCGGCGGCGGCAGTGGCGGCGGCGGCGGCAGCGGCTGCGAGGCGAGGCGAGGCTGCCGGGCGCCTGTGCGGCTGAGCCAGCGGCGGGTAGAGGTGTGAGGGCGGCCGGGGACCTGAGCGGGAGCCGGGCCGGTGTGGCCGTCGCCGCCACCATGCAGGAAATCATCGCCAGCGTGGACCACATCAAGTTCGACTTGGAGATCGCCGTGGAGCAGCAGCTCGGGGCGCAGCCGCTGCCCTTCCCCGGCATGGACAGTGAGCGCGGGATCGGGGCGGGCGAGCGAGGGGCGCGACCCACTCAGCCCCGGGACCTCCCCCGTCTGGTTCCCGGACGCCTTCTCCTTCCGCCCGGGAGCTCCTCCCCCACTGTCCTGGGACTCCTTTTCCCCCGATCCTGGGACAACCCCCCCCCCCCGTCGTTATTTTGACTAGGGAGCCCCCGTCCCCGGGGACTTTTCTAACTCAGGCTCTAGAAAGGCAGGGCGATGTCGGGCAGTTCGAATAACTCTTGAAGGAAGGCGGGTATCCTGGGTTGGAAATCCTGCCCCCACTGGCACACACTCCCCAGATACAGAGACATCTAAGATAGCCCCTTTCCCCACCTCCAGCCCCACTTTGAGCGCTCTCTTGCTTTCGTCAAAACTGGGCCGTTGGAGGAGTCTTGCTGCGGGAAAGACCCACCTCCCCTTCTCTGTAGGAGACCCCCTACAGAGACTCTTTCCATCTACAGTTCCCGGGCTGTCTCCCATAACTACCTTGAAAAGACTCTCAAGCTCCATTTTTCTCCTAGTACTCGCACTCCTGGGAGCCCATCCTTCAGTGTTTCTCTGGACCCCACCTCTGGGTCTTTCATCCACCCAGGCAGCTACTTAAGTTCCCTTCACTTCACTCTCCCCCATCACATGGTGACTCCTGGCTTCCCCCGCCCCACCCCCAACTCAGGCGGAATGTCTAGCTCTTGACTTTTATTTATTTACTTTGGTCACCCCACCGGGCTTGCTAGGATCTTGGTCCCCGACCAGGGATTGAGCCCTGGCCATGGCAGTGAAAGCGGGGAGTCCTAATCACTGGACCACCAGGGAATTCCTTGAGAGGTCTAGCACTTTAAAAGAAAGGAGCAGTTTCCTTTCTCCTTTCCAGACGTGCTTGAAATTTAATGCTATAACATTACATCTCAGAGGGCTCTTAAAGATCATTGAATTCAAGCCACAGATGGGCCAGCTGAGGCCTGGGTTGGGGAAAAGGACTTGCCAAAGACCACTGAGCTCCAGATGGAGCCAGGTGAGCTCACCAGGGCTCTTGATCTTTCCATCTGCAGTTCCTGGGCTGTCTCTCGTAACTGCCAGAGGACATGGGCCACAGGCCCCCGTTCTTCCACCTGTGCCTGGGCTGGTCGAGTCTGCCTGCAGCCTCATTCTCCTCAAGAGGCCACACTTCCATGTGAGATAATGCTCACACCCCAGAGTAATCCAAACAGCCTTACTTTACACTGTCTCCACTGTACACGGCTTATAAACTGCTGCTCACATTCAGATACTCTTAAACATACTTGTCCATGTGGCCTTTTCCTGGGCCGATGGCACTAGCTGGAGGCCATCCTCCTCCATGCAGGGCAGCTCTCTCCCTCCCGCCCCGCTTCAGCTTGGAAGCAGATACTTGATTCTGTGAGGGCAGGTGCAGAGGCGAGAACAAACCTGTTCTTAGAGAGGGTCCAGGAAACACCTGGCCACAGGTACTGCCTCCGCCTTGGAAAGCGCTCTCAGCACTCGCGCCGCCTGCCCAGCATTGCGGTAGGTGTATTAGAGTCCAGGGAGGCCACGGCCCTTCCTCTCTCATCCCTACACCTCATTCTGTCTTATATTTTTTTAATATCACCTAGCTGTGTCGGGTCTAGTTGTGGCAGGCAGAATCCTCATTGCAGCTCTCGTGCTCCAGCACATGGGCCTAGTTGCTCTGGAGCATGTAGGATCTTAGTTTCCTGACCAGGGATCAAACCTTTGTCCCCTGTATTGCAAAGTGGTGGATTCTTAACCACTGGACCACCAGGGAAGTCCCCATTCCCATCTTGATGTGGAGTAGACATATCAGTTCTGTCCTGAAGGCAAACTCCTTTATCCTGTCTGCCTAAAACGTGACCCTCAGGACAGTGGACTTTAAGGAATGAAACAAACTTAACCTCTGTAAAGGGTGAAGGCCCAGAAATACTCTTAAGTGGTACTTTTCTAATGTATTAATAAGACTTCTCGGACTTTCTTGAAATGCAAACAAAGTGATACCCCTGTGACTCCTACTACTGTAACCTTAAATCTGTCCTAGCAAAATCTGCTTGCTTCCAAGAAGCCAACGAGTCTCTTGCAAGTTAGCAAGCAGAGGCATGCAAGCGGTCTTTAGAGATAGTGTCGATGGGTTTCCTAAAATGCCTGCTGATAGCGAAAACTGAGAAGCCACCGACGGTTTGTTCTGGTGGCCGTGGCAGGTGAACTCTTGGGCTCCTTGGGACAGCCCTGGACCCCACTGGCTTCTCAGCGCTCAGCTTTTATTCTCCTGCTCCCCTCACCGGGACCTGCTGCATCTGTGGGAGTGGAAGTCCATGCTCCTTTAGTTACTCCACGTTGGCGTTGTAGACCAAAAGCAGTCTTGCTCTGGTGTCTTCAGGGACGCTCTTCCCTCCAGAATAGCGTCTCCGAGGCACCCGCCTCTTCTCTGGGGCAAGTTCCTCCTGAGAGTCCCCATTGGCTTGTTCTTCCTAGGAGAGCATTCCATCCCTCTGCCCTCAGGTTAAAGAGCCCCTGAATCAGCCCTCTGGAAGGTCTGGGCAGGGGGTAATTAATCTCTGTGACCTTGTCTCCATCCTTCCTTCTCCCATCCACTTCTGACTCCTGGAAAGCATCTTGCTTGTAGGAGGTCCTGGATGTTTCAGTGGGGAGCTTTTTTTCTTGCTTGATTGGGTTTCTGTTTCCTGTACCTTGACTCCTCTGTGGATTAAAGGCCAGAAGGGTCCTCCCCCCGACCCCCGCCGTGTTTAGATGTCACACCTCACCCTGAATGACATCTCTCATTCTTTCTCCAGAGTCAGGGGCTGCTGTCTGCGAATTCTTTTTGAAAGCTGCCTGTGGCAAAGGTAAGAGACCCGGGCTCCCTACATCCCCCCGAAGTGTCCACCACCCTGACCCTGGGCAGACCCACAGGCTCTTGGATCCCCAGTTCACCCTGCTTTCTGCAGACTCACGGTGTCTCTAGGTGTGTTTTCCCATCCCCAGTCTTTTATTGCTCCTACAAATGTTGACGTGTCTTCATATCACCAGAACTCTTTAAATTAAGAAAAATGCCCCCCTTCTCCCCTCCTCCCTTAGGCTTCTTAAGTTTCTGTCTTACAGAAATACCTGTGATACCTTGATTGGATGTTTTAGATTTTCCCAAGACACGTTACAATAAAATCCACAACTGTTAAAACCTGAAGCATGTGCACACGTGCAGCCTGAAATCACACTGCCTTCTGCCAGGGCAGCTGCCATGTTCCAGGACACGCGGCTCGCGGGAGCACCGCGTCTTCACACCCGTCTTCCCCGGCAGGGGGCATGTGCCCGTTCCGCCACATCAGTGGTGAGAAGACGGTGGTGTGCAAACACTGGCTGCGGGGGCTGTGCAAGAAGGGGGACCAGTGCGAGTTCCTGCACGAGTACGACATGACCAAGATGCCCGAGTGCTACTTCTACTCCAAGTTCGGTGAGGCGTGGGGCTGGCCCGTCGGCCCAGCTCCCCTGGGGTGGAGCTGGGGAGCCCCCCGAGGTGCCACAAGCGCGAGACTTGGGGTGTGCGCCGTTGCCCTGGCACTGCGGGGCCTGCCGACCTCAGTGGGCCCTTTAGCTGTGGGAACTTAGGGTGATTCTCTCATGGCCCCTGCGTCTCTGTGGTGCTTCCGTTTTCTGAGCACTTGCAGGTACTTCGGGAGGTTAAGGCAGTTCCGGCTCTCATGGTGGGCACAGGAGCAGGGCAGCTGGCTGGGGGCCTTGTTTCTGCCCCAGTGAACCTTCTCCCTTAGTCAGCCGTTGCTGCCGGAGTGGTGACTAGAGGCCTTCTCTCTGGAAGTGTGATCCTAGGTAGGAGCTGGTCTGTCCTCAGTTCAGTTCAGTCGCTCAGTTGTGTCCGACTCTGCTACCCCATGAATTGCAGCACGCCGGGCCTCCCTGCCCATCACCAACTCCCAGAGTTTACCCAAACTCACGTTCATTGAGTGGATGATGCCATCCAGCCATCTCATCCTCTGTCGTCCCCTTCTCCTGCCCCCAATCATCCCCAGGATCAGGGTCTTTTCCAGTGAGTCAGTTTTTCGCGTTAAGTGGCCAGAGTATTGGAGTTCCAGCTTCAACATCAGTCCTTCCGATGAACACTCAGGACTGATCTCCTTAAAATACTCCTTAAGAATAGCCGGTGGGGGGCACTGTCTTCTGGTGGCAGGACACCCTCCTCTTTTCATGAGAAACGGAGATCGCCTCTGTCTCTACTCAAGGGACAGTGGCTTCCGCTGAGCTGAGTGAGCTGTGTGGAGAAGCTAGGGTGGCAGGGCTTGGTCAGGGCTCAGTAGAGCTGGCGTGCTCCCCGACAGAAGTAGACTCCTGGCTCTGCCCTGGATGAGGCTGCCCAGGAGGAAGCCCCGTTGGTCAGGACGAGGCTGGGCTCTGGCCCCGGAACTGCTGGCCTCAGGCAGGGGGCTGGAAGCCTGCTGTGCAGTGTTGTCAAGGAGACTTAATTCTTTCAGCAGCCCGACATGTCGTAGGCCTAGTGGCTTGTTAATGATAGTTGTAGCTTTTTCTCTAGAGGCAATATAAGCTGGTTTGATTCCTGAATGGGAATCAATCCAGAATTCTTGCCTGGGAAATCTCATGGACAGAGGAGCCTGGCAGGCTATAGTCCATGGGGTCGCAGAGAGTCGGACACGACTGAGCAACTAAATGGCAACCAGAAGGCCCCAGCTGTGAGTTCCCAAAGCTTCCCTACTGTTGTCCTGAGAGGCAGTCCTCAGACCTTCTCTCTGTCCCAACATGAAGAGCGTATCAAAGCAGACCGGTAATTTCCTGCTGGTCTCAGCTGGTGCGTTTGCACATCTGAACCCCCCCCCCACAATGCCCATGACACCTCCTCTGGGTGAGGGGTGGAGCCGGGAGCTGTTTGACGAGGTGTATCCTGTGCCTGCCTCTGTCAGCGTCTGTGACCTTCAAGGCAGCACAGACTGTAGGGAAAGGACCATCCCAGCCCAGGTGCAGGCCAGGGGACTGAGGCTCCGAGACACACTGCCCTGGGTCTCAGGGCTCGCTGGGCCTGGACAGGGCACCGGAACCCCCGGCCCCCCCTGCTGTCCCGCGGCCCCGGCCTCTAGAGAATCAGGGGTGGGTCTGGGTCCAGTTCCCCCAGGTGGATGCCTGTCTGGTCCCTGCAGGGGAGTGCAGCAATAAGGAGTGCCCCTTCCTGCACATCGACCCCGAGTCCAAGATCAAGGACTGCCCGTGGTACGACCGTGGCTTCTGCAAGCACGGTAGGTGTGGGGTGGCGGGGCCCCCAGCCAGAGGACCGTCCTCCCCGCCTCTGCCCATGTCCCGCCTGTTCCTACAAACATCATGTTAGGCATTTGGGAGCTGGTGAGGCTTTGTCACAACCTCAAGTCCTTCCCCAGGCCAGGTGCCCCTGGACTGCATCCTCACCTGGATTTCTGACCAGGAGACTAGTATTTGAGAGGCTGTGTCCTGCCTACCGGCCCTATTGAACACGAGGCAGAGCCAGCATCTGAAGCCGTTTTTGCACTCTGACCCCCAGGTGGTGGTGTGGGCAGGGCTCTGACAGGCAGAGGGGATGGTCTGAGTGGTCCTGTGCTCGGCTCTGCAGGCCCTCTGTGCAGGCACCGGCACACGCGGAGAGTAATCTGTGTCAATTACCTCGTGGGATTCTGCCCGGAGGGGCCCTCGTGTAAATTCATGCAGTGAGTACCAGGCCCTGTGCCCCTGTGTCTCTCCTGGGCCCACCTGGGCTTTGATCACTGGGCAGTGTCATCACCGGGTCTGGGGAGGGGCCACTGCTGCTTCTGAACTGGGAGGTGGCCCTGCCTAAACCAGGGTTTGAACTTTACTGGGTCACAGTCCATCTTGGCCTCAGATAAAAACTCTGGTCCCTGTACTCCAGAAAAACTCAGACACACATGACCTCAAGCCAAAAACCTGTGCCCTCAAGGAAGGAACTTCAGTTTCCAGCAGGGCCTTCTGTATGAAGGCATTGGGCTCAGGCTTCTCTGGACACAGGTTCATAGACCCTCATGTGAAAGAAGGTCCCCATTTCACACATGGGAATGTGGAAGCTCCGAGCCCTGCCACTGGCCGGGGGCAGGTGGGGACAGGTCGGGGCGCTTGGTCAGAGGCAGGCCTGTGGCCTCTAGAGCCCAGTCCTCCTGCCAGCAGGGCCCAGTGCCCCTCCCCTGGGCCTCAGGGCCCATCTGTCACTTTGGGTGGTCGAGGGTGGTCTGGGACCCAGAGTAGTGTCAGCCCACCCCCAGCCCTCGCTGCCTCTGTCCACACTGCTGACACCGACATGGCAGCCACGTCCTGCTCGCTGCCACGTGGTGGGCAGGTGGCTGGTGCTGCTGACTTGGTCCCCCTCCCAAGAGGCAAGGCCAGGAGCCTACAGGTGACCCAGGGGTTCCTCTGTGTGGGCAGGGGGGTGGGGAGGGGCATGTCCACGAGGACTCTGTGGGCAGAGGTCTAATGCCGTCCCTGCAGCGCAGGGTGTGTGCCTGGAGGGCCTCTGTGCCCGCCAGCCGTGTTTCCTTCCTCTGTCTCAGCACCACTCACCAGGGCACACCGCTAGGTGTAGGCAGAGCTGGGTCTGAGTCCAGATGCCTCAGATCCGTCCTGAGGCCTGGCAGAGCTGAGTGCCAGCCCCCACCCTCTGTCCAGGTAGCTCGTGTGGCCCTGGGCTCAGCGAGAGGCCGGCTGGGATTTTTCTGGGGCCAGAACTTGGGAGCCGCGCCTGCCTGGCTCCACTCTCACCTCCTTCTCTCGTGAACAGCCCTCGATTTGAACTGCCGATGGGAGCCACCGAGCAGCCCCCGCTGCCGCAGCAGACGCAGCCACCCACAAAGGTACCGTGCCCCAGGCCCACGGTGCTGCAGGGCCTGGCAGCACCCTGGCTGCAGCGCACTCACTGCCTGCCCCAGTGTGGGGTCTGCCAGAGAGCGCATGCAAGGAGGGTGGGGGCGGGGGACGGAGCAGAGGGGAGTCACCCAGGTTCCAGCAGAAGCTCCAAGGGGGCAGAGCCGCCGGCACCTTCTCGAGGTGGAGGGTGGCCTACTGCAGCCAGACGCCCACTGGGCTCCTCTTCTCATCTTGCCTGTGGGCCTGGGAGTGGCCTGGGCGCCCCATGTCTGCTGCGCTGGTTGCAGGCCCTTCCCTCCACAATGAGACTCCCCCGAGGGGCCCGGCGGGGCGGGAGCAGACCTGGGAGCAGAAGCGAGGCCTGCCTGGTTCTCTGGCCGAGCCCAACTGTGGGAAGGGATGCTGGGCACAGAGGCTGAGGGACCAGCTGGCTCCAGTCTCCTAGGTGAGGGGGCCCCACTCCCACCCCGCAGTGGGCCATTCCCCTCGAGCAAAGGAGAGGGAACTGCCCTGAACGTATGGGAATC
Organism: Neotragus moschatus; assembly: GCA_006410615.1. Taxonomy (NCBI): domain Eukaryota; kingdom Metazoa; phylum Chordata; class Mammalia; order Artiodactyla; family Bovidae; genus Neotragus; species Neotragus moschatus. Next base: position 144,601 of record SJYA01002902.1, on the reverse strand, counting down.
TGCGGCAATGCCCCCCAAACCAAGGGCGTTTTGGGTTTGGTTACGGGCGGTGGTTGGCTCCCGGAGGAAGGCCGGGTGGGTGTCCCTGGCAGGGTCTCAGCAGGCTAATGAGCTGCCCAAGCCTCACCTCTCACCTGGCTGGACTCTGAGCCCGCTGTCGGGGCCTGGCCTGGCCCTCTGTCTGTGCTGGAGGTCGAGCAGCTGGGAGGGCACGTGGCCACCCTCACCACCCTGACCCCCACCCTCCCGCGGGTGTGGGATAAACCAGCAGAGCCAGGCGTTCCCAGTTCCCAAAGCTCAGGGTTCCTGTGCTGATGGGCCCAGAGGCAGGGTCCCACTGGGTCAGGCAATGGCCAAGCTGTCCAGGCCCCACCGAGGTGCCCCGTCCCCCATGCTCCCTAGCAGAGTGCCCTCTCAGCCCCTAGACTGCAGGTCAGCGTGTCAGCCTCCGACTCTTTTCTGTGACTGTTGCCCGTCGTGTAGGCTCTAAACAGCTGGCTGAACCAAGCGTTCATCCTGACCTGAAGCTAGAACCTCACAAACAAAAGTAAGGCCTGCTCATGCCCTCGCCCCGCCGCCCTGGAGGCCGCCTGTCTCTCTGGTGTTTTGTTTCCACTTTTATTTTTCGTTTCTGTGTGTCTGCATGGTGTTTTCGGGCAGCGCCTGCTCTCCTGAGCAGGCCGCCGCGGAAGCCCTTCTTGCGCTGGCCACAGCTGCGGTCGTGCAGGAGGAGGCCCGCCCTCTTTTTTCCTCTCCCCATCGGTAGTCTGCCTGCACGTGTTTTCCGCAGTAAAACCGTGTTGTGTAACTCTTTCCAGCAAAGTAACAATCCGCCATTACAAAGGTCGTCCTCCTTGATCCAGTTAACGAGTCAGAACTCTTCTCCCAACCAGCAGAGAACCCCGCAGGTCATCGGGGTCATGCAGAGTCAAAACAGCAGTGCGGGCAGCCGAGGACCCCGGCCGCTGGAGCAGGTCACGTGCTACAAGGTGAGTCCTGGGGCCGGCGGGGGCGTCTTCCACGGGCCACACCATCCCCTCCTGCCCCAGAGAGTTAGCTCATGTTGAAGAACGAAGACATCTTTGTTTTTGCTAATTGGGAGAGAAAAACAGGGCCACTCCGGTGAGCTAGACCATGCCACTTCCACAACACACTAAGGCCAGGTTAACAACTAAACCCCTCCCTTTAAACGAATCGATTGTGCACGCAAGAAAGGGATGGCAGTCTTCCAGAGCCCAGTAATGGAGTGAGCCCTGAACCTCTGGGCGAGGCGGGGTCCTCACACCCCATGCGGTGCACCCGAGGGAAAGGGGCAGAGCTTTCGATCTGCCTGGTGAGGAGTCAGATTAGGACACACACACACACACCTCTGCCTGGTGAGGAATCAGATTAGGACACACACACACACAGGGACGTTCAGGGGAAGGGCACGCTTTTTAAAAGAACTTACTAGAAAACTGGTCTCACTCTTGGCTCTGGGTGGAAAGTGGCGGAGGAAAGTCCTTTCTGAGTTGGTCGTCACTGGTGGGCAAGCCCTTCCTCGTTGAGTTTGAGCCTTGGTGAGGGCCAAAAAGCCACAGGCTGAGTTTTCTCATCTAAAACAGCCCCCTGGTAACGCAGCTTCGAGATATTTATCCTCAACCCAGCCCACACAGAATTCTCACAATGAGGTTTCCCCAGAAGAGAGCTTGTGACTAAAAAGTATAGACGGCAACAAGCTCCGGCGAGTGAGCGAGCAGGAACGACCAGCAGAACTAGGTTCACAGAAGCTTCAGATTGGGGGCTTAGATGGAAGACGGCGTTGAGTGCAGGCTTCTCATGAAGACTTCCAGACGAGGCAGAAGTGGGGGCGCCCAGTGGGAGCTGCCCTTTATCCCCACCTTTCCTGAGGGCAGCCCCTGGGCTCGGCCCTGCACCTGCCATGCTGTTTGCTCCGCCCTCTGCACTCACAGCTCCTACAGGGCTCCACTCGGAGATGTGCTCTTCTGAACTTACTCACACCAGCACAAGGACAAGACCGATTTTAACGTAAATCGGGCCCTCGGCTGGACAGTGTCCTCTGATCCCTTTTACCATACATTCTGAGTCTGTGTCAGGATAATTACTCCAGTGTATTTCACTGGCTGCGTAATTTTACCACTTCTCTGTTGGCAGTTACAGTTTTTGCTGCTAAAAACAGCGCTGAGCCTGACAGACATTGGTGAGCTCTTGTGGGTGTCTGGAGCACCCACAAGTAGAAGGGCCGAGTCAAAAACTATACTCTTACGTTGTTCCTACAACTTGCCTTCAGGAAGGGCTGAGCCACTGTGGTCACACACTCACTGAGCACCTCCGCTGCCGACAGTCCTTCCCAGGAGGGGTCTGTGTTCTGAGGGAGGGGCAGGCAGCTGCCCAGACACCAAAGTCAAGAGTGCCCATGTGTGTAGGGAAGGCCTCACAAATTTATGAGCTTGAGCCCTGACTGGTGAGGAGGATGTGGCAAGGGGGCTGTGGAAGCAGGTGAGTGGAGGGGAGAGGGGAGGTTGTCAGATGGCTTCCGACCAGGCAGTTCTCAAGTACAGCGAGGAGCCTCGGGCATCCTGGGCCAGCCATGCTGTCACCTCGCCCCTCCAGGACTCATCAGCAGGGCCTCTGAAGAGCCAGCTTCCGTAGAAAAGACGGGGCTAGGGGACAAACCTAACCATCCCTTCATGCCGCTGGCACAGTTGATATTAAAGCCACCTCAAGAATCCTGGAGGCCAGTGGACATGCCAGGCGCTGTAAGTGGAGGTGCTCAGGCCCTCCCTCTGGTTACACTACCAAAGGCCCAGCTGGCAGCTATACAGGCCACTTGTGCACACGACTTAACACCTGCAGATCAGACAGGCTTGAGAACCTGGGGACTGCAGGGTCAGGGGACAGAACAGGCCAAAGCTCCAGACCAAGGAAGTGAGGACTCAGGGAACTGGGGGGCTGGTGTAGGGTGGGTGCCCCTACTGTCTCCCGAGCCCTTTTTCAGTGGTTGAGGCTGCCTTTTCCTTCCTTATAATCCCCTTCTGCCCTCTGAGGAGTAACAAGAATGAAGAGAAACTAAGGAAGGGTCTGGATCGTCAGCAGCAGGGACAGGAAGCCAGGGTCCATGCTAGGTTTTTAAGGAGATTCTACCAGATCTGCTGACCCAAGTCTAATCAATTTTCCCATCTGATCCCTTGAGCAAACCTGGCCCAGGGGTAGCTTAGATAAGCATGCAGGAGACAGGAGGGAGAGCCCTTTGGGTGCAGCCCACCCTGTCCACGCAGTGAGTCCTTGAGTGGGGGAAGGAGCCTGGGGGCTTCTCCCACGTTGACACCTCCCTGTCCCCGGGGAGTCCCAGAACTGTGCCTCAGAGGTGAGTGGCTGGCCAGGGGCAGAGGGGTTGGTCCCTGCTGAGGCGGGGTGCTCTGGTGCCAAGGGCTTTTCTTCTGAACACGAACACCGGAAGCTGCCGAGGCCATGAGCTTTCTTTCATGTGTGGTCCCTGGGCCGCTTGGCCTTCTGGAAGGCCCTTTCCGCCTGCATGAGTCTGTGTTCCCCGGACTTTCGGCGCCTCCATCCCCAGCCTGGCGCTTGGTGGGGCGCTGCCTCAGCTGAGAACTGCATCTGAAACAGTGTTTCTGTTTGTTCCCTCCCCGCTGTTCCCAGTGTGGTGAAAAAGGACACTACGCCAACAGATGCACCAAAGGGCACCTGGCCTTCCTCAGCGGACAGTGACAGAAGCTGCTGGAGCCGCTGCTGGAGCCGGCTCGGAGCAGCTGGGGGCTGCTCTGGGCGTTCCTGGGAGTGTGCGTTTAACTGTTTCATGCCAGCGCTGGTGCAGCTCTGGCTGGAGCCGGCAGGCAGGCACGCTGGGTTTTATTCTGAGGAGCTACGTCTTGTCAGTATCCCTATCATTTTGCTGAAATCTCTTTTTTAAAAGGGGACTTGTGTTCCAGTCTGGCCCCTCAGGTTGGCCTCATGTCTCTTGTGTCAAAGCCTCCTGTCTGGGGCCCTGCACACCACCCTGAGGAGGGAGGGAGCTGCAGGAAAGGCCTTATGCTTACAGCAGTTGGGTACTGCAGGCAGCCCTCCCCCTTGGGCCTCCTTAAACAAGCTGCAGCCGAGTCACGCCAGCTTCCTCCCTGTCCTGCCGCATCAGAGGCTGTGTCTGTTGGCAGGTTTGAACTAGGCAGCCCTTCAGGGCAAGCTCCAGTGTGCTCACCGCCTCCGGGCCCTGCCCCCTGGTGGCCATGGCTGAGTAGTGCAGGACCAAGGCTGTGGCGCCCGATGGCCTATTCCTCTAGGCATATCTTCACAGGGCACCTGCCTGTTGACGGTGTACCTTAAGCTGGGGCTGCCAGCCTTTCCAGACACGCAGTTCACCCGTGCACCTGCCTCCCGCGTCATCGAGCATCTGTACTGTCAGACTCCTTGGGCCCAGAGGAGAGGCACTGCCTCTGAGCCTGGAAATGTGAAACTGGCACCTGTGATCTGCGGGGCAAATGGGCCTGTTCGAGTTCAATTACAGGAACCATTTTTATGAAGTTGATTAAAGCTTGTTTTGTAAGCTGTGTCTTATTACTTCAGGGACTCCACGACAAGGAGAAGGTTCTTGCTGCTGGCTGCATAAACTTTGATGTTGGTGCTCCCTTTTCCCTTTAGTGAAAGTAATCACAGGACAGGAAGTGACGCTGGGGTCGGGGTGGCGTCCTAGAAGCCTGGTCATGGACACAGTCGCCTGGCAGGTGTCCCTCGTCTCAGAGGTTGGGAGACTGGTTCTTTCAAGTTCAGGTCTTACAGGAGGTAGCCAGCCACAGCATCTCACCTTTGATAGTCCACGTGTGTGTGTGCTCACCACACACCCCTTAGTAAGACACAGATTCTGCCCTTGATGCCACTTTACCTCTGGTGGAGTGTAAGGAAGAGGCTGCTGGAAGAGCAGCCTGAGCTCCTGTCAGGACTTCTGCTTTCCCTTCCCACCTGTGTCATCCCGCTGACCTTCCTGCAAGTGAGGCTTACTCACCAGGACCAGACGGGCCCACGCGCCTGGTNCTGGTGGAGTGTAAGGAAGAGGCTGCTGGAAGAGCAGCCTGAGCTCCTGTCAGGACTTCTGCTTTCCCTTCCCACCTGTGTCATCCCGCTGACCTTCCTGCAAGTGAGGCTTACTCACCAGGACCAGACGGGCCCACGCGCCTGGTTCCCTGAGACCCCAATAGCCCAGGATGGTGCAGAAAGATGGGGGAGGGGAGAACATTCTTAGGAACGAGGGCCTCTGCCTCATACTGTGAGTCTGTCAGCTGACAGAAGACCAAAAGTGAGGCAGAGAGAAGGGAAACACCTTAGCACTGTTGACGGGGCCCTAGGTGACCTCCAGGACACAGGGGCAAGATCCTGAAGCCCAAGGTCCAAAGTCCTGGGCTGCCTTGCCAGCCCCCTCTGGAAGCTGTACAATCTCCCCACCCCAGCTTGTGAGCAGAAGCTACAGGGCAGGCAGTTGGCTGAGCCAGTGAGGCAGTCCAAGTACCAGACATTTTTTATTGGACGTTAATTCTCCATTAGGATGTGAAAGGATTCAGGGGCGCCGGCAAAGGTGGTCAGAACGCAGAGTGCGCCCTCTTCAGTGGTACTTGCGGAGCCGCTCGTGCTCTGGAGTCAGAAAGGCAAAATGGTAGAGAGTTCTCAGGTGTGGAGAAAGCACAGGGTCACAGGGAGAGCAGCGGGCAAAACTGCATGAAGCCCTCCTGAGAACTCTTTTCAGGAGATGCCCCACAGCCTCCTTGAATCAGGAGCTCCTCCTTTTCAGGAGCTGCCCCCTGAAGGCACTCTCGCTCAGAAAAACCACCCATGTGCCCACCCTCAGGGCCGGCACTGCTCGGGATGCCCCAGGCCACACACCATCCATGAAGCCCAGTCAGTGGCCACTGCCGACACTTCCTGGCCTCTCCCACCAGACAGACTCCTCTCAGATCTCAGAACGGGAGACGCCACGCTTCACCGGGGCCCAGAGAGCGGACTGCAGCCCGCAACCCACTGCCCTCTGCACACTGGCTGCTAGGAGGATGAAGCCAAGATTCCCACCAACCGCTGCCAGAGCCTGCAGTAGCTGACAGAACGCTGCCTGAGTGTTTTCACCTCACGTTCACCTTACTTTTCCTGACTTTCTCTTTGCCAGTTTCTCCCTTAAAACATGCCATATTCTGGTAGGTCCCTCCAATTCTTCAGCTGTCTGTGGAGTGACTTCTAAATGAGACGGTGAACCAATCCCACCCTGTTAGGGGAGATCCCACCAGAGGCAAAGCAATCCAGAAGAGACTCACTGAGCTCCTTGTAAGAGCGGCAGTAGTTTAAAAACACGTAGGCTGCCAGCACCATCGAGAGCCCCGCGATGCTCCCTTTCTTCACGTTCACGTACTTGTTGTAATACCGATAATAACCTGCAAACGGGGAGGCCACTCCTCTGAGGACACATTCTAACGGGAGAGGGCAAAGCTGAGGACAAGCCTCAGCGCAGGAGGAAGCAGCCCGCAAAAGACAGCAGAGGGTGGTCAGAATTAGGAAAACAATGAGCCCCCAGCCCACCCCCTAGGGGGCTGGTGACCACACAGGTCCCATGACGTGATGACACAGGACTCATCTGCCTGGTCACGCACTGTAAAAGGACAGACCCGAAAGACAGACCGTTTCAAACGTCCTTTCTGGAAGTCTGGGCTCGCAGGGAGACGAGCATCGCAGACTAGCGTCCCCTGTGCTTTCAGCTCATTTTCCTCTCAAGGCTTAGTGACATTTCTTTAACACAGAGGCAGTGGTACACATACCAGACAAGAGAAAACATGCCCTCATCTGAAATAGTTTCAAGCCACCCTTTCACAGGAAATTTCAAACATGGAAATTCGAGGCCTAACAGTCTCACTCTGTCCTCTACATAACTTACAGGTCTCAAACTGGCCAAGTTAATTCAGGGTGGAAAAAAAGACCTGAAGACCCAGAGGCTTGCTCTTATTTACACATGCCCATAAGGCTCTGACCTCTTTGAAATGCTCCAGCGATGCCTGAAGGGGTGAAATCCCGCATCAGTATCCAGCTTGGCAGCTCCCCTAGTTTGACTTCCAGGAGCTTCTTCTCCTTCAGAGGTACTGAAAAGGGCAAGACAAAGACACACCCAGTGAAAGGGCCTCCCAGTAACACAAGCAGCACCTGTCTGTGCCACGTTAACCACTCAATAAGGATGCATTCAGTAACATCACTAAACAGAGGCTGCACGTAAGTAATATTACAGGTAAACGTGTCACACCAAATATGTTATCTTAAGCCAGAGTCTATATATCGCAGAAGAAGATCCTGAATAACAGCCTGCTGGGAATAACTGTAAAGAGAACTAAGGGCCATGAAAAAGAGATGGAGGATGGATGCCTTCATTTTGTAAAGAGGAGTGGAGAAAACTGATTCAGAGAAGTTGGCGAATCCTGAACAAAGGCAGAGAGCCTGAAGGCCATGGAGGCACAACTCAACCTCAGGCCTGGTTCCCATGCTCCTGAAGCCAATCTGACTCCTACCTCAAGCATCCCACCTCAGACCACAGACGCCAGATGACTTAGTAAAAGCCATTTCAGAGACCCCATGGGCCCCAGATCATTTCCCAGTGAGAATTGGACACAGGAAGGGCTCTTGTTTGAGGCCATACTGTATTCATCTCTGGGCTTAAGAGTAATGTAGGAAAGAGGCCAAGGATGGGCTGGCCCTGTGAACGCTCATAAAAGGAGGGAATGGCCTCTCCGCTGTCGTCTTTCCAGACGTCAACTTTAAAACGCTGTTTGGCAGGCGTACTCTTCAGAGCAAGGAGTCAAGGGGCGCTGCTTCTTAAAGATGACCAAGAGGAGCTGGATTTAACCATTCCAAGGTTTCTTCTCCATTTTCAGTATCTAAGGAAAGGCCTGGGCTCCTTAATGACTAACCTTGAGAGTTCACTTGGGGGGAATCCCACCGTGAACTCTTATCAAGGGCAAGGGCCATCTTCAGGCTTAATGGCACATTCACACAGACTATGAAAACATTCACATTATCCTGCATTCTCGTTCAGGGGCTGACAAGTGCCTTGGCATATCACAGAAGAAAGAGAGCCAACCGTTTATCTGTCTTCATATTCATGTATCTGTGGCAATGGTTTAGTCACTCAATTGTGTCTCACTCTTTGCAACCCCAGGGAGAGTAGCTCCAGGAGTCATATATCTGTCCTATGAAGAAAAGAGCATTTCTGTAACCAAAACCAAGAAATGTGTAAGCACAGAAAACACACACACACACACACACACACACACACACACACTAGCCTTAAGGAGAGCCAATTACAGCACCATCACAAAACTCAAAGAGACCATCAGATTCATCAGAGAGACATGTACACTTACTCCCTCCAAGAGTGTCTCTCTTAGCAGAACATACAGGCCTCAGTCCTTGGCCGCATACTGGCCCCCTCAACACTCCTCTGCAGTGGCTGCTTCACACCAGTAGAGCGTGGTGATGAACAGAGAAGACTCTACCATCAAGTATTCTGGGTTTAGTGCCACTTTGAAGCTGTGTGCCCTCAGGCAAGTTACTGCCCTCTTTGTGCCTCAGTTTCCTCTTCTGTAAAATAAAGTAGGAATCGTACCTACCTTGCTACTGAGCTCCAGGTACTATGTAAATAGGAATTATTATTATCTGTCTTCCTGCCTGTCTGTGAGCTATCTGAAGGTGAGAGTTCCCCACATACAGTTCCTGGTCATGACAGAATTTCACTGAAGGTTAAGAAAGGACCACAGGTTCTTCGGAGGGCAGGTGACTACTTGACCTGATTTTATGACTTCAAAAAGCATACTGTCCACCTATATGGAGGGACACGGAGAGACACAAGTGTCTTCCGTGTGCTAAATCCAACCAGAGAGTGAAAGGTTTTAAGTTTTGCAGGTCACACAAGGTCTCTGTAACATAGTCTTAAAAACAGAAAAAACAAAAAACAACTATTTATGCACACATGCCACACTGCAAGTCAGCCAAGATCTTAGTCCCCTGACCAGGAATGGAACCCAAAGCCCCACCCCCCCACCCCTTCCCCACAGTGGCAGCACAGAGCCTTGACCACTGGACCACCAGGGAAGTCCCTGAATNGGCCCCAGATCATTTCCCAGTGAGAATTGGACACAGGAAGGGCTCTTGTTTGAGGCCATACTGTATTCATCTCTGGGCTTAAGAGTAATGTAGGAAAGAGGCCAAGGATGGGCTGGCCCTGTGAACGCTCATAAAAGGAGGGAATGGCCTCTCCGCTGTCGTCTTTCCAGACGTCAACTTTAAAACGCTGTTTGGCAGGCGTACTCTTCAGAGCAAGGAGTCAAGGGGCGCTGCTTCTTAAAGATGACCAAGAGGAGCTGGATTTAACCATTCCAAGGTTTCTTCTCCATTTTCAGTATCTAAGGAAAGGCCTGGGCTCCTTAATGACTAACCTTGAGAGTTCACTTGGGGGGAATCCCACCGTGAACTCTTATCAAGGGCAAGGGCCATCTTCAGGCTTAATGGCACATTCACACAGACTATGAAAACATTCACATTATCCTGCATTCTCGTTCAGGGGCTGACAAGTGCCTTGGCATATCACAGAAGAAAGAGAGCCAACCGTTTATCTGTCTTCATATTCATGTATCTGTGGCAATGGTTTAGTCACTCAATTGTGTCTCACTCTTTGCAACCCCAGGGAGAGTAGCTCCAGGAGTCATATATCTGTCCTATGAAGAAAAGAGCATTTCTGTAACCAAAACCAAGAAATGTGTAAGCACAGAAAACACACACACACACACACACACACACACACACACACTAGCCTTAAGGAGAGCCAATTACAGCACCATCACAAAACTCAAAGAGACCATCAGATTCATCAGAGAGACATGTACACTTACTCCCTCCAAGAGTGTCTCTCTTAGCAGAACATACAGGCCTCAGTCCTTGGCCGCATACTGGCCCCCTCAACACTCCTCTGCAGTGGCTGCTTCACACCAGTAGAGCGTGGTGATGAACAGAGAAGACTCTACCATCAAGTATTCTGGGTTTAGTGCCACTTTGAAGCTGTGTGCCCTCAGGCAAGTTACTGCCCTCTTTGTGCCTCAGTTTCCTCTTCTGTAAAATAAAGTAGGAATCGTACCTACCTTGCTACTGAGCTCCAGGTACTATGTAAATAGGAATTATTATTATCTGTCTTCCTGCCTGTCTGTGAGCTATCTGAAGGTGAGAGTTCCCCACATACAGTTCCTGGTCATGACAGAATTTCACTGAAGGTTAAGAAAGGACCACAGGTTCTTCGGAGGGCAGGTGACTACTTGACCTGATTTTATGACTTCAAAAAGCATACTGTCCACCTATATGGAGGGACACGGAGAGACACAAGTGTCTTCCGTGTGCTAAATCCAACCAGAGAGTGAAAGGTTTTAAGTTTTGCAGGTCACACAAGGTCTCTGTAACATAGTCTTAAAAACAGAAAAAACAAAAAACAACTATTTATGCACACATGCCACACTGCAAGTCAGCCAAGATCTTAGTCCCCTGACCAGGAATGGAACCCAAAGCCCCACCCCCCCACCCCTTCCCCACAGTGGCAGCACAGAGCCTTGACCACTGGACCACCAGGGAAGTCCCTGAATAAATATTTTTTAAAACACATAAAAACTATTCTTGGTTCACAGATCATACAAAAAATAGGCCACAGGCAATCCAGCTGATTGGCCACTCCATCACCCCAGATCTCATCTATCACTGTTGATACTCCCATCACTTTATCTGACACTGAATTCGTGGCTTTATGCTGTGGAGACAGATGTCACCTAAAAGCTCATCAGTACACGGACTCCAATCCCTTCACCTGGGTGACACTGATGGGCCAGATGTGACATGACCTCACCCAAAGGTCACACAGGGAAAGCAGGATGGCAGCACTCAACAGTGGCCCAGGCAGTGTTCCGAGCACCTCACAGTGCTCTCCACAACTCTCTGCTACAATAAGAAACCAAGACTCAAGGTTTCCTTTTCACACGCTGTCCTGTTTACACAACACAACCACCCTGGATAAATATTCTCATGCCCGTCCTTAACAGATGAAAAAAAAGCATCGTTATCATCTTTTTTGACCCCCTTTTTCATGTCTCCAGGCTGAGATTTAAGAATATAGAAACTGAGGGAAGACACAGACCCATGAGTCAGAATTCTGCCATTATTATGCAGCGTGACCACAGGCTAGCCATACCACATCTCTGACCTGTTACTTTCCTCACCTTTAAAATGGGATCAACGTTCCCGGCACTGACCTCCTGACAAGGTTCCTGTGAGGATCCAGAGCTAAAATATGGTGGTTTCAGTATTTCTTAAAAAATCAGTGTGGACAGTCTAGTGAACGTAGAGATTTATACACGCACATCATCGAAAAGGCTGATGATCATACAGTCACTTGTGTGATTAAAAGCTCCGTTTACCACAAGACCCCAGAAGCCTAGGTTTGAATCCCAGCTCAGCCCACTCACCACTAGTGACCTTCAATAGGTCACTTCACCTCTCTAAGCCTATTCAACACACTCAAGCGTCGACCCTTCCGTGGAGTCAGGCTCTGTCCCAGGCATAGCTCCTCTGGGAACTGAATTTGAGCTTCCACTTAACACGGAGGGCTCAGGTGCAAAGAAACTGCCAGAGCATGGATAAGAGTGCCATTCCTCAGCGCGGAGAGGAGGGTCCGAGGCGCGCATGCCCAGGCCCCGAGGCGCGTCGCCGGGATGCCGTCGCTCTCCCCGCCGCAGCGGAGCGGCGCCGGCTCTGGGCAGCCGGGAGGCACCGCTGGCCGAGAGGAGGGTCGGGCGGCGCTGGACCCTGAAGAGGGTCCGGTAGGCCTCAAGTGAGGACGCGGCGAAGGTCCTGAGCGAAGGGGAGGCGGATCCTGCACTCTGTCCCTCTCTTCCCTGTGCACCTCTGGGCACTGGGCCCCAAACCCCGACTCCTGCCTCCACCCGAGTAGCCCCAAATGGACCCGGAGACTCACCGACTGACGCCATCTTGGAGTTCTGGCTGTCCGCTCGGCCGGGCCGCGCAAGAACTGCTGGGTAGGGAGCATGCCCTCTGGGGGCCAGAAGCAGAGGCTCACGGGAAGCAGGTCGAGAAAGGGAGGAGGCTGGGCTTGCAAGTGAGCCATGAGTCGAAGGGCGAAGTAACGTAGGCCAAGCCTCGCGACCCCGCAGTGGAGAAGCCCGGCGAGAAGCGGGCGGGGGTGACGGGGTAGAAGTGGAAGTGACAAGGCTTACGTTGGGCTTCCAGCCCCAGGAGGAGATTGGAAGGGACCAAAAAAACGGGGGGAGGGGGAATAGGGGAAGAGCATCTTAGCTCTCTTACTCTGTCGCCTTAAATTTGTGAAGGATGACAGGGGCATATTAAGATCTTTGTCCCAACTGTGCTTGATGGGAGATTCAAGGAATCCCCGGTTACCAGGAAAAGTTGGTGTCCAGGCTTAGATTCCAAATACGTTTGATTCCGGCATAGCTCAGTCGGTAAAGTCTGCCTGCAATGAAGGAAACTCGGGTTCGATTCCTGGGTCGGGAAGATCGCCTGGAGAAGGAGAAGCCCATGGACAGAGGAGCCTGGTGGGCTACAGTCCCAGTGGTCCCAAGAGTGGGACACGACTGAGTGACTTTCACTTTACTTAGGTTTGATTCCAGAGTAACTGTGTGTCCACGCTCTGGGACTGCACCCTAAGGTCGGAAATAAGCAATACCCTAGGGATACACAACTCCTTCTTTCTGCCCCTTCTCCAGGCGCAGTGATGATGCCTTACCACCATCTTGTTCTTTCTGGAAAGGTGGCGATAACCCCTTTCTGGTTAAGCAATTCTGACTTGGGCAAGATGCTTCAATAGCCTGAATCCTAGTTTTCCTCTCTGTAAAATAGGGATATAATGCTTACCTGGCATCGTTGTAGGATTTAAGTGAAACAATGTGTGTCAAAATAAAAATAAGAACTGAGTGGACAGTAGGCATTGGACCAGTGAACTGACGGCTTCCTCAGGAAAGTGACTTGGGAGGAGCTGATTATCAAACTCATTTTTATCAGTCACTTATTCATTCAGCAAATACACACGGCTATGCACTGAGCACTAGAGACACTGAAGTCATGGCACTGCATGTGTCATGGGACTTCCCCCGCGGCCCACTGGCTAAGACTTGGAGCTCCCAATGCAGGGGGCAGAGCACAGAAGATTTTAAGGATTTTAAAGTATTCCTTATGCTGTTATAATGATGGATATATGCCATTATACGTCTGTCCCAAACCCATAGAATATACGCTGAGTGAACTCAAAGATCCACTATGTACTTCAGGTGATTATGATGTATCGGTGTAGATTCATTCTTCATAGGAAATGTAACAGTCTGCTGAGTGGTGTTGATAATCAGGGAGGCTATGCATGTAGGGTAGGCAGGAAGTATTTGAAAAATCTCTGTACTCCACTCTCAGCTTTGTTGCAAACCTAAAGCTGCTCTAAAATATGGCTTTAAAAAGATGCATCACTCATAGCCTGTGCTCTGGGACAACCCAGAGGGATGGGGTGAGGAGGGAGGTGGGGGGGGTGTCCAGGATGGGGGGGACACATGTACACCCCTGGCTGATTCATGTCAATGTATGGCAAAAAACACGGTATTGTAATTAGCCTCCAATTAAAACAATCATTTTAAAAAGGATGCATCAAGTGCCAGCCACAGGTTATATCTTGTATCATCTCCCTAGAAAGAACTTGAGCTGCAGCGTAGAAGCCATGGTTTTCGTCCTGAGTTACCTGCCTGGGTTTGTAGGAGTACTAATTTTCTGGTACTGGAGTTATTTTTTTTAATACAGCTTCACCTCCTTTGATCGTCGTTACTCGTTTTCACCCCATTCTTTGTTATGGAAGGAGTCTTTTGCATGTTTCTCCCCCCGAAATGATTTTTTTCTTCTTTGACTTCCATTAATATTCCATTAATATTGTAAAGATCTCTTGCAACTCATGGAAGTATTTTGAACTAAATGCTGGTTCCGGTGTTCAGTTTTAATTGGTGTCTTCTCGTTGTGGAGAGGTAAGTTCCTAAGAATAAACGAGAGTCCTGGAAAATTTCAAGTTCAATAATGAAATCACCCCTCACTCTACTCCACCATAGCCATTAGCCTTTGAGTCCATCTTACCATGTTTCCTTAACAGAAAAATCTTCACTTTCCACACCTCTAAACCTGGGGCTCTTTTCTAAGCCATGCCCTGAAGTGTTAATGATTCTTAGCCAACACTAGATCCAACAGATCGCCTCTCTGCGCCTGTGAAAACTATCTCTAGACATTCATAAGACGTAGTTTCTCATTCTCTATTCTAATCTCCCTCTGTGACCCACATTTCCTTCAGTCATAGTTATCTACAATACTGGATGGCTTTTTCTTTTAACATGGCACAGTATCACTTGATATAAAATGATTGCATAAAACAATACACATTTGCAAAAACCATAGAAACAGAGAATGACTGTCACATTCAGGATGGCTTTAAAGTTGTCTTTTGTTCGTTTAATCTCAAACATTACTCTCCAATTGTTCAGAAGTCTTCATTGGGACACCTTACTTTTCAGGAACACCAAGGCATCGGACACACCTCATTTCTCAACCCTACACCTGTTCTGTTCCCTGAAGCCCCAGTTCCAGCCCGGTTTCCAGCACTCAGCAGCTCTCTCTGGTGGCCTCAGACAGATATGCACAGGAGCCCAGGATCTGCAGTTGTTACCACGACCTCAAGCCAGGTACTGAGCCAGGCTGGACCCGGAAGATGTGAGCGCCGGATGCAGCAGCCCCAGCCCTAGAGAGACATGGGGGAACACGGTGGAGGAGGGGACAGTGGGCGCAGGAAAGCTAAGACCTGAGTTTGTGCCTGTAAGATGAGTTGGGGCTTGGGGTAAGGGCAGATTCCTCACCGGGATCACCTTTACAGAGCTTTTGGAAGGGATCAGCAGAAGGCACAGAGCCAGAGACCCATCTCTCTGCGCCGAGACCCTCTCTGTTTAGTATCTGGCCTGCACCTGGGCTTTTATCGTTGTCCCCCCCAAATCTTCCTAATCGGAGGTCATGGCTTCCGGAGCATCACAGTGGGAGTCTGGTCCCTATCTCGCATCTTTACAAGGGTTGAAGGCCCCCCAGAAACGCTTCTTGTCCCTGTCCCTCAGGGCCCTGTTGTGCTGCATCCTGCCCCTTGCAGGTTCTGCCTCAGTCCCCTGGTCCTGCCTGTTCTCTCTCCAGTCCTGTCATCTCTCGCAGAACCGGGAGATGCCTCACAGTTACCAGAGAAATTGTAGCAGCTCGGAGACAGCAGCTCGCAACTACCATGTCTGGTCAAAGAGGGGAAACACCCTCAGGAAACCCAGGGTTGCCAGGGCCACACTTCCTCCCAGCACTGGCTGATTTTGAGGGAGAAGAGAGCACATGGTCGAGCCTGAGTAGGGAAGCCAGGCAGAAACACTTCCTGGAGTCACCCTTAGGAGACCTGGGAGACCTCCTCTTCCCTCTGGGTAGAGGACACTGACTCCGCTGGCAGTTTCCATGGTGACAGTGAACAAGCCTCAGCATGGTCCTGTCCCCTACCTTCAGTTCAGTCGCTCAGTCGTGTCTGACTCTTTGCGACCCCATGAATCGCAGCACNTACTCAGCTTTTATCCTACATCAGAGGATTCACACAGGAGAGAAACCCTATGTATGTACTGAATGTGGAAAGGCCTTCACCCGGAGCTCATCCCTTATCCAGCATCAGAGAATCCACACTGGAGAGAAACCTTACGAGTGTAATGAATGCGGGAAAGCTTTCAGTCACCGTTCAGCCCTTATTCAGCATCATATCATTCATACCGGAGAAAAGCCCTATGAGTGCAATGAATGTGGGAAGGCCTTCAACCAAAGCACGTACCTCATCCAGCACCATAGAATACACACTGGAGAGAAACCCTATAAATGTAAAGAGTGTGGGAAAGCTTTCAATGATACCTCCTCCCTTATTAAACATCAGAGGGTCCATACTGGAGAAAAACCCTATGGGTGTAAAGAGTGTGGGAAGGCCTTTAGTGACAGGTCAGGCCTTACTCAACATCAAAGAACTCACACAGGGGAGAAGCCCTATGAATGTAGTGAATGTGGGAAGGCTTTCAGTTACTGTTCAGCTCTTATTCAACATCAAGGAACCCACACTGGGGAGAAACCTTACAAATGTCATGAATGTGGGAAAGCCTTCAGTGACCGCTCAGCTCTCATAAGACATCAGAGAATTCATACTGGAGAGAAACCTTACAAGTGTAAAGAATGTGAGAAAGCCTTCAGCCAGAGCTCATCCCTGACGAAGCATCTAAGAACTCACACTGGAGAGAAACCATATAAATGCAATGACTGTGACAAAGCCTTTAGCCAGAGTTCTTCTCTTATTCAACACCAGAAAATTCACGCAGGAGAAAAGCGCTACAAATATAAGAAATGTGAGAAAACTTTCAGTATGTGTTCAGCCTATCATCAACATGGAGAAATTCATGATGAATAGAAGGCAGCAAATTGATGAAATAATTATGCACTATCTCCTGATTGTACAGACCTCCAAATACTGGTCTTCCCAAGTGGTGCTAGTGGTAAAGAAACTGCCTGCCAATGCAGGAGACATAAGAGATGGGGCTTCGATCCTTGAATTGGGAAGATCCCCTAGAGGAGGGCATGGCAATCCACTCCAGTATGGTTGCCTGGAGAATCCTTTGGACAGAAGAGTCTGGTGGGCTACAGTCCAAAGGGTCACTAAGAGTTGGCCAAGACTGAAGCAACTAGGATGGACCTAGAGATTATCATACTAAAGTAAGTCAGACAGAGAAAGACAAATATGATTTGTATGTGGAATCTAAAAAATGATTCAAATAAACTTATTTATAAAACAAACAGACTCACAGACGTAGAAAACAAACTTCTTACCAAAGGGAAAAGGTCCTGGAGGAGGATAAGTTAGAAATTCGGAAATAACATATCCAAACTACTATATATAACATGGGTAAACAAAAAGGACCTACTGTATAGTACAGAGAGCTATGCTCAATATTTTATAATAACCTATAATGAATCTGCAAAAGTGATAACCAAGTCATTTTGCTGTCCATGAGAAACTAACACAATATTATAAATCAACCATACTTCAATAAAAATAATTTTTAAAATTCTCATGTTAATCAATGTGTAACCAAGATGAAAAGTAGCACTGATTGAGATTCTTTCTGCACAAGGGTCAACCTAATGGGATAAGAGGGTTATAGGTAGCCGAAAGGATATTAACAATCTACATTAGCTGACAAGAGCTTTTTGTGCCCTTGTTTCTGCTTTATCTTTCTCCTGCTAATAACATCACCTTTTAAAATTAATTAATTAGACTGCATTGGGTTTTAGTTGCTGCACAGAGTGTCGTCATTGAGATGTGGGGTCTTTCATCACGGTGCACAGTCTAGTTGTGTCACATGGGCTTAGTTGCCCCAAGGCAGGTAGGATCTTAGTTCTCTGACCAGAGATCAAACCCCTACCTCCTGCAGTGGAAGTGCAGAGCCCTAACCATTGGACCACCAGGAAATTCTCTGTAGGCTTATTAATGATGGCCATTCTGACTTGTGTGAAGTAGTATCTCATTGTAGTTTTGGCTGAAATGTTGCTACGACTAGCAATATTGAGCATCTTTTCATGTGCCTGTTGGCCATTTGGATGTCTTCCTTGAAGAAATGTCTATTTAGATCATCTGCCCATTTTTTGGACTGGATTGTTTGGTATTTTGTTATTGAGTTGTATGAGCTGTTTGTATATTTTGGAAAGTAGGTCCTTGTTGGTCGCATAATTTGCAAAAATTATATAGCAGTCTGTCTTCATTTTTCTTATAGTTTGCTGTGCTAAAGTTTCTAAGTTTGATTAGGCATCATTTGGGAGACTGAGCTAAAAAAAATTGGTCTGATTTATGTAAAAGATACTTTACAGAAAATTCAAAAGATGAAAAAAGAATATACAATGAAAACACTAATCATAAGAAAGCTGGAGTGGATATATTAATATCAGACAAAGTAGAATTCAAGAACAGGGATATTAGCTTAGATATAGAAGGATTTTATGATGATAAAAGGATCAATTCACCAAGGTGAGTAATTGTTTAATGTGTAATTGGGTTATAGTTATGAATGCGATTTTAGTGTTATACACAAAATTTAGAATTCTGAGTTATTAATATATTATGTGCTTAATATCACAGCCTCCAAAATCACAAAGTAAAAACTGATAGAAATAAAAAAAAGAAAAGTGAGCAATTTTATAATTGGAAATTTTAACACTCCATTTTCAGAAGTTGATGGAACAACTAGACAAAATATTAAAGACATAGAATATATGAACCACACTGTCTACAATCTTGAATTGATCCTGTTGATGTATGGCAAAACCAATACAATATTGTAAAGTAATTAGCCTCCAGTTAAAATAAATAAATTTAAATTTAAAAAAATTTGAATTGATTGACATATATAGAATACTTTATAGAATATACAACAACTTCAGCATCAGTTCAGTTCAGTTCAGTTGCTCAGTCGTGTCCAACTCTTTGCGACCCCATGAATCGCAGCACGCCAGGCCTCCCTGTCCATCGCCAACTCCTGGAGTTCACTCAGACTCACGTCCATTGAGTCAGTGATGCCATCCAGCCATCTCATCCTCTGTCGTCCCCTTCTCCTCCTGCCCCCAATCTCTCCCAGCATCAGAGTCTTTTCCAATGAGTCAACTCTTCGAATGAGGTGGCCAAAGTACTGGAGTTTCAGCTTTAGCATCATTCCTTCCAAAGAAATCCCAGGGCTGATCTCCTTTAGAATGGGTTGGATCTCCTTGCAGTCCAAGGGACTCTCAGGAGTCTCCTCCAACATCACAGTTCAAAAGCATCAATTCTTTGGCGCTCAGTCCAACTCTCACATCCATACATGACTACTGGAAAAACCATAGCCTTGACTAGACGGACCTTAGTTGGCAAAGTAATGTCTCTGCTTTTGAATATGCTATCTAGGTTGGTCATAACTTTTCTTCCAAGGAGTAAGCGTCTTTTAATTTCATGGCTGCAATCACCATCTGCAGTGATTTTGGAGCCCCCCAAAATAAAGTCTGACACTGTTTCTACTGTTTCCCCACTTCAGCATGCATACTACCTAAAAAGAAAATGTATTTGGCTGCATTGGGTCTTAGCTGGGGCTTGCAGGATCTTTCAGCGTGACACCCGTCAGAGCTTAGTTGCTTGAAGGCATGTGGGATCTTAGTTCCCTGACCAGATTCCACTGATCTGCTAGAGTGGCTCACAGAACTCAGAAATAACAGTTTAAAGACTTCCCTGGTGGTCCAGTGGCTAAGACCCCCACAGCTCCCAGTTCAGTGGGCTGGGGTTCAATCCCTGGTCAGGGAACTAGATCCCACCTGCTGCAACTAAGATCTGATGCAGCCAAATAAATAAATATTGAGAAAACCAGTTTACTTACCACTGGTTCATCGTAAAAGGATAGAACTCAGGATCAGCCAGATGGAAGAGATACTCAGGATGGAGGGGCCAAGGCAGTAGAGCTTCCAACCCTCTCTGGGCATGCCCCCAGCACCTCCACCAGTTCAGCAACAAGTGTCTGCATTTTTACGGGGATTCCCTGGGTAGGTGTGATGGGCCGAGTCATTGACCTCGGGACTGACTGAACCCCAGCCTCTCCCCTCCCCTCAGGTGCTAGGGGTGAAGGTTCTAACTTGCTCATATGCCTTGGCCTCTGGCAACTAGGTGTATCCTTAGGAGTTTTCCTCATTAACATAAAACTCAGATGTTGAGGGATTTGTTATGATGACAAGACACTTCTCTCACCTGTGTGGCTGTGGAGCTACTTCAGAAACTGAGGAGGACTTCCCTGATGGCTGGTGGCACAGTGGATAATCCTCCTGCCAATGCATGGGCCACAGATTCAGTCCCTGGTCCAGGAAGATGCCACATGCTGTGGGGCAACTAAGCCCGTGGACCACAACTAAGGAGCCTGCGCACCTAGAGCCTGTGCTCCGCAACGAGAGAAGCCACTGCAATAAGTCTGCACACCACAACGAAGAGTCACCCTTGCTTGCCTCAGTTAGAGAAAGCCCACGTGCAGCGAGGAAGAGCCAACACAGCCACAAGTAAATTGAGACTTCTCAGCCTCCACAGGAGCATGAGACAATTCTTTATATAAATTTCTTCATATGGATTTATTTGCTCGTAAACTATCTCCCCCACGAGAGGATAATGCTATGAGTAGAGACCTTTTGTCTGTTTAGTTTGCTTCTGTAGTCCCAGCATTGGGACTGTGTCTAGCAGATAGTAGGCATTCAATAAATATTTGTGAACTATTAAAAACAAACAAACAAAACCAAAGAGAAAAGCCCAAATATTAAGAGATGCTCCTCTGCACTTATCCCCTAAGAAATTCCAAGCACTTTAGGAACTCTGTGCCAGAAACAGGCAGGAAGACCAAACAGACATTTCTTATTTAAATCACAATATCACAATGGGGAAAAGGGAAAAGACTCATTTGCTTAAGACCCTGGAGGAGACAAGAGAGAATGACCTCAGGGCCCAGGCGGAGAGGAGAGGAGGGGTGAGGACCACACTGGGAAGGTCTTTGGACGTTTCTCCACAGCCTCTCCTGTTGGGCTGCCTCCCCTGAGGCCCCGCCTCCAGTCTGGCTCCTCCAACAACTTTCTGGATCCCAGTGAGTCCTCCCTTCCTCCCTCTTCAGACTTGGCGGATAGCAGTACCCGCGACAGCCAGCCCAGAAGCTCCTACCTGCCTAGTGAGTCCCAGTAGCCTGTCCATCCCTGTGGGATCAGCCCCCACGCTGCCCCGTTCTCAGCGCCCTCCTGGGAGGGCGCCGTCTCTTTCGTATGAGAACTGGGCAGAAGAACCTCGTGATGAGGAAGGCGGGAGCGCACAGAGCAGGGTCAGCGGACTCACCTGGACCCGGGAGCGGTTTCATGGGGTCACAGCCGCACCCGTCCACTCTCCTGTTGTCTTTGCTGCCACAGTAGAGTTGAGTGACCACAGCAGAGACCAAATGGCCAGAGAAGCCTCACATACTGACCGTGTGTCCTTCCAGAGAGAACACATGTGACTCTAGTGTGGAAGAAAGAACATGCGTGACCTGATGGTTGGAGACGAGTTGAGCCCTGAGTCTGCTAGTTAACTGGATGAGCCTGTAGGACAATAATACTGTGGCCCACAAAGCTGTAGTAGGAGCTGCAGCTATAATGAGTCTGTTTCCAGGGGTTGCTGTCCTTTGAGGACAAGGCTCTGTACTTCACCAGGCAAGAGTGGGTGGGACACGCTGGACTGGGCTCAGAAGGCCCTCTACAGGGACGTGATGCTGGACAACTACAGACATGTCATCTTCTTGGGTAATGAGTCAGCTTGAAGGTGAGGGGAATGGGTTTAGGGAGGGCTCATGAGTATACATGGTATTTATTACAAGTGTGTTATTTCCTTAAAAATGATATGAAGCAAATATGTCCTACTCAAGAATCGATTCATCTGTGTGGTGTATTTGTGAACGTTCTTTAAAATTGTTCTAGTCTACGCTTGCCTGTATGTTGGCAATATTTCACAATAAACTTGTCCATGTTTTTTGGTGGAATATCACAATTCAAAAGTATGTAAGTAGGGACTTCCCTGGTGGTCCAACAGTTAAGTCTTCACCTTCCAATGCAGGAGGTGTGGGTTCGATCCCTGATCAGGGCACTGAGATACCCCATTTCTAAAGTAAATAGATCCCATGGAGAACATCAGTACTAAAACAAAAAAAAGGACTCACCTTCATTAAAAAAAATATTTTGAACTTATAAAACAGACTCACAGACATGAAATGAACTTATGGTTACTGGCAGAGAGGTCAGTGCGTTAGGGGAAGCACACTGATTGAAACCGCCCACCCTGGCCAGGCACCATAGTAACTATTTGCACGAATTGTTTTATGACAGGAGATCCTGATAAGGAATACAGAACTAATAAGCCACCACCAACTGGAAGAGTTCGGTAAAGGTCAAAAGGAGACACTGCGTGTCCGTCCACTTCCCAGAACCCCTCTCGCTAGCATCCATCTTGGCTGAGTGATGCGTGCGCCAACAGGAAAGACTCTGAATTAGGATTGGCCAAAGACCACTCGGAAACTAATCCCATCACCATAAAACTGAGACTGCAAGTCACATGGCAGAGCAGTTCTCCTGGGGTCCCTTACCCTACTGCTTTCCACCTGGGTGCCCTTTCCCAATAAAATCTCTTGCTTTGTCAGCACGTCTCCTTGGACAATTCATTTCCAAGTGTTAGACAAGAGCCGTTTCGGGCCCTGGAAGGGATCCCCCTTCCTGCAACATACACACTGCTATATTCAAGGACCTGTTAGCACATGGAACTTTCTCTGTTCAATGGTATGTGGCAGCCTGGATGGGAGGGAGGTTCGGGGGAGAATGGGTGCATGTATACGCATGGCTGAGTCCCTTCACTATTCCTCTGAAACTATCACAACATTGTTAATCAGCTATATCCCAATACAAAATAAAAAGTTCAAAAGAAAGAAAAAAAAAAAGGTTTGGTCCAAAAGTGGAGGTCCCTGAAGAGCGACAGGGCAGAAATCTGATGGGTCACCTTTGCTCTTGCTGAAAATGTGTTCTGGGGATAGGGGGGTGCTCCTGACTCAGACCCTCCTCCTTCAGGGCAATAGGCTCTCAAAGGGCATCCTGAGACTAGTTGAACTCAGTCTATCTTGGGTGTGCTGGCAAAAGGCAATACAATCCATGATTACTGAAATATTCAAAGAATATAGTTTCTGGAAAGAGAAAGAGAAGGAGGGAAAGAGAGAACGGAATAGAACAACTCATGCAGAAGCAGGTCAAAATGATGGGACTTTATTTCTGTGGATTCTTTGGTGTCGGACGAGGTGTGATCTCTGCCTGAAGCTGCCCCCACAGTCGAGACATCTGTAGGGCTTCTCTCCGGTGTGAGTCCTCCGGTGTTTAACGAGGGTCGCGCTCTGACTGAAGTGCCTCCCGCAGACAGGACACCCGTAGGGCTTCTCCCCGGTGTGGATCCGCTGGTGTTTGGAGAGGTCGGAGCAGCGTTTGAAGCTCTTGTTGCACTCCTCACACGTGTAGGGTCGCTCCCCCTTGTGTGTCCTCTGGTGTCTAAAACGACTGGAGGTGCGGCAGGTCTCCCCGCACTCCTTACACGTGTAGCGCTTCTCCCCCAGGTGGGTTCTCTGATGCCGGCTGAGGTGTGAGCTCTGTCGGAAGCTGTCCCCGCACTTGGGACACGTGTAGGGCTTCTCTCCGGTGTGTGTCCGCAGGTGTTTAACAAGGGTGGCCCTCTGACTGAAGTGCCTCCCGCACACAGGACACCCGTAGGGCTTCTCCCCGGTGTGGATCCGCTGGTGTTTGGAGAGGTCGGAGCAGCGTTTGAAGCTCTTGTCGCACTCCTCACACGTGTAGGGTCGCTCCTCGTGTGTCCTCTGGTGACTCAGATGGTTGGAGGGGTGGCAGGTTTCCCTGAAGTTGTTACAGGGATAGTGCTTCTCCCTCAGGTGGGTTCTCTGATGTCGACTGAGATTTGAGCTCTGTCGGAAGCTGTCCCCACACTTGGGACACGTGTAGGGCCTCTCCCCAGTGTGGATCCGATGGTGCTTAAGGAGGTCGGAGCGCTGCTTGAAGCCCTTCTCACAGGCGTCACACGCGTAAGGCCTTTCTTCACGGAGCCGCCTCTGACTCTCAAATAGGCCCGAATGATGGCGAGTCTCCTCACTGTTGAGAGAGTCATGAGGTTTCCCCACGTCTAACCTGTGTTGGCAGTTGTTCCCATACTGGTCCCCAGTGATGGGTCTCCCTGCTGCTGGGACGTACGGACCAGGAACAAAGTCTGAACCCTCGGCACTGGTCCTGAATTCTTTGTTTTTGACGTCTCCTTCTTCACTGGGATCATTCCTGAGGTCTGAGATGTGGGCGACTCCCTGATCTTCCGGAGAATGTTCACGTTTCAGCCATGAGGGGTCTCCCAAGGGCTTCTCTCTCCCGTCCTGCTGGGCATCACCACTCTCAGAAGATAGGGGAGCCTTCTCCTGAAATCCTTGTAGCTGCCCTTGAGACTCCACTTCTTCTAGAACTTCTTGCTTTGGAACCAACTCTTTGTTCTCAATTCTGGTTTCTGAACCTGAAATATTAAAATACGAGTTGCTGACATTTCATATCCTGGCAGGAGTGATTAAGAAAGTGCTAGCAGAGAAACAACGCCCCCAAAGGCCTTTTCACGTTCTCTATGAAACCACCCCTGAAGTTAAATTATTTTAACTAACCTGTCAAATGTGCTTACCTGTACAAATCCTGTTTCTTTCCTTTTTACTTGTGCCTACACCCACCAACCCATCTCGCTTCCCCTAACCCCACTTCATAAGAACACAGCGAGAAACAGACAAGAACGACTGGCGTAATACTCTGTGTAATAGTGAAGAACTAGAAGCCTTAAGCAAGCTTAAGCAAGCCTTCCACCAGTCACACCCAGCTGGAGACAGGCAGGGGCCCAGCACTTACTTGGTGAGACTGCGTTCCCATGATCCTTCGGTGCACTCTCCTTGAAGAAGTGCTTCTGTGCTGGGCCCAGACGTTCCCACTCCTCCCAGGTTAGAGACACAGCCACATCCTGGACTGTCACCAACCCCTGTAATAACATGAGACCTCCCCTCAGCACCTGCCATCCCAGGGAAAGAGTCATTTCCTAGGCAGGAAGTCTAGGGGTCCCCGAAGAGAGAGGGGTCTGGAATTCTCAATGAGGAAGAAAGGATAAACTTTTTTTCCCTCCACATTCCTTGAGATTATAGAACAATAATGTATCCTGCCTGAGGACAGTCTCTGGATTAAACTTTCTGGCTAATTCTGTTATCTTAAAATGTAAATTATAGGAGTAGGTCTGGTGAGGTCTTCACAACCTCCAGACAGTCTTTGGATTCATTGGAGAGTATATAACTCCATTGCTAACACTAGCAAGGGGGTACTCTTTCTACCCGCTTCTGATGTCTATGTCAGAAGCCTTCTCTATCTCCTTTATACTTTAACAAAACTTTGTTACACAAAAGCTCTGGGCGATCAAGCCTCGTCTCTGGCCCCAGATTGAATTCTTCTCCTCCAGAGGCCAAGAATCCTGGCGTCTTTGCGTGATTCAGCAGCAACCTTTCATCTTGAGGGCTTGTCCGGGATTCTTCAGGACAAGATGGGAGCTAACAATTCCAGCCTCATCCTTTGAACTGTATCCTGAAAAACTGGGAGAGTTTGATCCCCAGGGCTTAAAAAGAAGACACACGTGGTCTTCCTAGGTGATACTGAATGGCCAGGGTATCCATTGGAGGTTCTCTTAAAGTATAAGACTGTTTTACTAGCCTATGTGTTGCCCTTTTTCTCTCTGTGAATAAGCCAGACTTATGTCCTAAGGGTATAGATTTGGGTATGACTCCTTCAGCTCCCTCCAGTCCTCCTACTTTGCTAGACGAGACGGAGGACAGGAGACACAGAGATAAAGAACCCAGGTTTCTCCAACCTATCCCTGGGGTCCTGTGTGCAGAGCAGCCAGAGAGACTGCGGAACAGCCACACAAGCTGTTGCCTCTTCATGAAGCACCCCCCATCACCCAGAGAAAGAAATCAAATGGCAAGTGGAGACTAGTTCAAGACTTACAAATAATAAATGAGGCTGTAGTTCCTTCACACCCCGTGGTGCCTAATGCTTATACTCTATCGTCTGAAATTGCTGAAGGAGCCAAATACTTCTCAGTAGTTGATTTGAAAGATGCCTTCTATTCAGTGCCTTTTTGCAGGGGAAAGTCAATTTCTATTTGCCTTTGAAGACCCTAAGTAGCCAGCTTCTCAGTTAACCTGGACAGTTTTGCCCCAGGGATTTCGTGGCAATCCTCACTTATTTGGACAAAGTTTGTCACGGGATTTACAAAACTTTTAATAGCTCCGAAGCAGTGGTATTACAATATGTAGATGATATTCTGCTTTGTGCTAGGACAGAGAAAGCTTGTTCACGAGCCTCAGAAGATTTCTTACACTTTCTGGCAGGCTGTATTTACAAGGCATCAAGAGAAAAGGCTCAGCTTTGTCAACAATCTGTTAGATATCTGGGCCTAACCATATCAGAAGGGTCTAGGGCCATAGGCCCCGAGAGAATTAAACCTATACTAAATCATCCCCTAGGCTTCCCTGGTGGCTCAGAGGTTAAAGCTCTGCCTGCAATGCGGGAGACCTGGGTTTGATCCCTGGGTTGGGAAATTCCCCCGGAGAAGGAAATGGCAACTCACTCCAGTATTCTTGCCTGGAGAATCTCAAGGATGGAGGAGCCTGTTTACAGTTCACAGGGTCGCAAAGAATCGGACACGACTGAGTGACTTCACTTTCAAACCAATACTCTCAAGAGTCCCTTGGACTGCAAGGAGATCCAACCAGTCCATTTTGAAGGAGATCAGCCCTGGGATTTCTCTGGAAGGACTGATGCTGAAGCTGAAACTCCAGTACTTTGGCCACCTCATGCGAAGAGTTGACTCATTGGAAAAGACTCTGATGTTAGGAGGGATTGGGGGCGGGAGAAGGGGACAACAGAGGATGAGATGGCTGGATGGCATCACTGACTTGATGGACGTGACTCTGAGTGAACTCCGGGGGTTAGTGATGGACAGGGAGGCCTGGTGTGCTGCGATTCATGGGGTCGCAAAGAGTCGGACACGATTGAGCGACCGAACTGAACTGAACTGAAATCATCCCTTACCTATGACTTTACGACAATTGAGAGGATTTTTGGGAATCACAGGCTACTGTCACATTTGGATTTCGGGTTATGGGGAACTTGCCTAGCCTTTATGTAAACTTATAGCTGAAACTTAGCAGGCCTGAACGGACAAACTGGTTTGGTCTCTAGATACTCAAAAGGCTTTTACAGTTCTTCAGACTGCTCTCCTGCAAGCTCCCACTCAGAGCTTGCCCACAGGGTCGGAATTTGTTTGTCACTGAAAGAAAAGGTATGGCCTTGGGAGTTTTGATACAACTTCGAGGGCCTCACCAGCAACCTATTGCTTATCTAAGCAGATAATTAGATGTAATTTCACATGGGTGGCCCCACTGCCTAAGAGTAATTGGGGCAGCGGCTTTATTAGCACCTGAAGCTTTAAAAATAATTAATGGAGGGACCTCCCTGGTGGCACAGTGGTTAGGGATCTGCCTTGCAACACAGAGGACCTGAGTTCGAGTCCTGGTCAGGGAGCTGTGATCCCACACGCTGCAGAGCAACTAAGCTCTGGTGCCACACAGAAAGTTCCTGCATGATGCAATGATGCCAAATAAATAATAAAAATAAATTAAAAAAAAATAATCAATGGACAAAAACTTACTGTACTGACTTCTCATGATGTGAATGGAATCTTAAATTCTAAGGTTAATATTTGGATGA
This sequence comes from Neotragus moschatus, assembly GCA_006410615.1. Lineage (NCBI taxonomy): Eukaryota > Metazoa > Chordata > Mammalia > Artiodactyla > Bovidae > Neotragus > Neotragus moschatus. The sequence continues at coordinate 117,037 of SJYA01002902.1, read as the reverse complement.
CAGACAGTAGGCTTCTTAAATATCAGACATTGTTATAGACCCTGAAGCCTTGGAATTAACTAGTTATGTAACTCAGCTCTTTTTTTCAACAGGCATTAACAAAACTCTGGGAGATGACTCCTGACCCAGCCTCTGAGTCAAGCAAGCCTCTATTTGAGACTGGAATTGAGGTCCTCATACAAACACTGGGATCTGGGGGCCAATCCCTCGAGCCCCTTTGGGAAGGCTTGGCCTGATAATCTATATGAGCCCACTTCTGCTGATTCCAAAAATCCTGAGTCTGCCATTTGATCAAGACAATGCCTTCCTGTCCTGGGCTCACTCCTAGGCAGCATTTCACAATCAGTCTAACTGCTGGGTCTGTGGAGCACTCCCCTCTTCATCAGTGGAAGGATTCCCGGGGTGGACATCTCCATTTCAAGGAGCAGACTTTCTCCAAGTCTGCAAATACCTTCAACAATCGCATGTGATGCCTCTTCTTAAACTGATGACATCTAACAACCTTAAGATGGACTGATGTAACTATGAACATAATGTGACTTTTCATTTTGATTTTAACTTGGTTTAGTGACTATCTTGCCTTACGTCTGTAAGGGATAATGGGGTTTTCTAACCGTCTAAAAGCTTTTAAGTTACAAATGGTTGCCCAAGCTCCTATGAGTGCCACAGCCTCCTCCAACTATTACTTGGGGCTCCTGGATCAGAGACCTTCAATATGAGGGTTAGGAAAATATGTTGCCTCAACACTTTAGGGACCACACCCCTAAACAGCAGGAAGTAGCTATGGAACGAAAACGACGCCCCTTTCCCTAGGCAACATAATTCTCCTAAAAGAAAAGGGGAGAATGAGAGATTCATTTCCTAGGCAGGTTGATAAGAAGTCTAAGGGTCCCCAAGGAGAGGGGGGGGGGGTCTGGAATTCTCAAGGAGGAAGAAAGGTCAAACTTTTTTCCCCTCTACATTCTTTAAGATTATAGAACAATAATGTATTCTGCCTGAGGACAGTCTCTGGATTAACCCTTCTGACTAATTCTGTTATCTTCAGTTCAGTTCAGTCGCTCAGTCGTGTCCCACTCTGCGACCCCATGAATCGCAGCACGCCAGGCCTCCCTGTCCATCACCAACTCCTGGAGTTCACTCAGACTCTTGTCCATCGAGTCAGTGATGCCATCTAGCCATCTCATCCTCCATCATCCCCTTCTCCTCCTGCCCCCAATCCCTCCCAGCATCAGAGTCTTTTCCAATGAGGTGGCCAAAGTACTGGAGTTATCTGTTATCTTGAAATGTAAATTATGGGAGTAGGTCTGGTAAGGTCTTTACAACCTCCAGACATTCTCTGGATTCATTGGAGAGTACATAACTCCATTGCTAACACTAGCAAGGGGGTACTCTTTCCACCCGCTTCTGATGTCTATGTGAGAAGGACAGCAACAGTCAGATAGAAGAGATGCACTGGGCAAGGTCTGGAGCGGGGGAGGGGGGTGGTCCTAAGTTCAGGAGCTTCTCTCCCCTTGGCGGTGGGATGGGGGCAGGGTTGTGTTACCCTCCCACTTAAGCAGATGCGCTCACCAACTGGGAAGCTCTCTGAACCCCATACTCTTGTGATTTTATGGAGGCTTCGTCATGTAGGCAGGATCAACTATTAAGTCCATTTCCAGCCTCTCTTCCTTCTCTGCAGTATCATTATCAATTGAGGGAGGAGGGAGGAAGTTATCCAAACCGTTAAAAAGTAAAAGGATGCTCACATTCAAAGTGGTGGGGAACTGCTCTTCTTATACCTCGTTTAAGGACACTTTCCAGCTTGACATCTTTCTTTCCCAAACAATCTAGTTAGACACGAGGGTGTCTTACACTGAATAAACAATACCGTGCTGGTTTTGTGTGGAAAGGTCTACAACTCAAGGACCTCTTCCTGGACGGATTTGTTACAGCTTCCTACAAAGGAAAGAATGTTTCATGCACATCCTAAAGTTCACGCAAAATGTAATAAGGAAGTAAAGAACTTCTGAAACCCATAGCATCCCTCACACCTCCACCCCAACTCCTAGAACACTTTCACTCCTCACCTGGCGTGAAGTCCCAGCAGGCTGTCTCTGAAGAGACTGCACCACGGCGGCCGCCTCCTCCCCGCTCTGCGGGCAGTGCTTCCGCACCCAGGCTTGGAGCTCCTGGGGCAGGATGGTCAGGAACTGCTCCAGCACCAACAGCTCCAGGATCTGCTCTTTCGAGTGCACCTCTGGCCTCAGCCATCGACAACAAAGTTCCCTGAGCCGGCTCAGCGCCTCTTCCGGTCCGGCCACCTCCTGATAACGGAACTGCCTAAAATGACATCGGAAAGTTTCGGGATCCGGACAGTCCCCAGGCCGGTCGGACTCCCCACTTCCGGGGGAGNTGTACGAGTCCTGCAGGCAGGCTAGAAAGGCATCAGAGGGGTTTTTGGATTGAAACACTCTTTCAAATGCAGAAGACTAAAGCCCTGAGTTGACTTTTTCCAGAGAATGTCAGAAGAGTGGAAAAGCAGGCAGATTCTTATTTTGGGGGGGTACATGCTCAGGAAATGCGAGGGGGAAAACCTGAGATTTGACTCGACCTTGCCTATCAAAATCTCTGCCGCATGATCTTGTCACGGGTGGGATTCCTCACGCTGGCTCCCAGCAGGTTGCCAGTTTCTTCTCCAGGGGATCTTCCCCACCCAGGGATTGAACTCGCGTCTCCTGCATTGCAGGAAGATTCTTTACCATCTGAACCACCAAGGAAGCCCAATTTTTATGTTAAATATCACTTAAAAAAATTCACTACTCTCAAGGCTCGTTTTTGTCATTTTACAAATCTGGAGCAACGTGATAATTTAATGAGATAACTTGTGGAATGTTTACATCTCATCTCCCTAGGCGGTTTGCAAGTCTCCGGAGGGCAGAAACTTTGCACAAGTCTACTTCTTCATCTGTACAGAAACACTATCACGATCTGACAGAAGTCAAAAGTTCTTTTCCCAGTATTGCAGGACAAGGCTTTGACCAGGATCAGGTTATCAAGGATGGTAAGGGAATTAGGACAGAATGCAAATTCACAAATAAAACTCGATGGCACAAGCAAATCTAGCCCCAGAAAATATCCATCTCTGTAACTAGTAACAGAATCCAGAAGAGAATATTACGTATTATGAAGACAGTACAAGCATTTTTCATCTTCTTCCAGAGAGAGGAGATGTATTAATAGGTCTTCTTTCCTGTTGATTACCAGTTTGGCTCCACTAATTCCAGTGTCTGAGTTGTATGACTGGATTCTGATCATGATTTAGTGATTTACTTAGCTCTTTTCTCCCTTTCTCCTGTAATGTAACTTTTGTCTTCACTTGCAGAACATCTAGTGCTTTCATCTGCTCCCACTGATATCACTGAATGATATATTTCTGTGTTCCCAATGCCTTTTCTGGTGCTTTTTTTCACAGAAGTTAACTGAAGAAATGTCTCATCTTTTAAAAAAATAATTAAGTGCAAGTAAATAAAGTGAGAAAAGGAAAACAAAGTAGGGATCAATAAGATGGAGCCAGGGATAGGGCAGGGTTAGAACTTGCGCACTGTACACTCCTGTATACTCACAAAAGATGGCTCACAGTGCTGCTTTGAGAAACCTCAGCAGCCAATTCAAGAAGAAAACAAGATCAGTTACATGAGCAAACTATTATAATGGCTTAGGAGAAATCGATCTATTCTTAGTATCAAGAGTGAAGAGAAATTTATAGCCCTAAGGGTTGCAAAGAGTCGGACACGACTGAAACAACTTAGTACTCAAGCACGCCTCCACCCTATATAAGATGCTTTAAAACAATATACCTCTGACCCTCATTCCATGTTTTGGTTTGAGTGCTCCCAGTTTGCTGACTTTTTAGTGTGTACACAATAAACTTTCCCTAATTACTACTTCGGCGATTCAGTGGTTTCACGTCTTTTTTTTTTTTGGCCAGAACTTTTGACGATTCTAAATATAAAAAGTGAAACCATAAAAATACTACATTGCACAAACCGCAGTGTCAATTTAAGCTTCTCCAGCTATAGATCTCTTTGAGGATAGTAGGAATTTTTTGCATTTCTTCATTCATAAGGTAGACCGCGGCACGAGCAAGGCATTCTCAAAATCCTATCTCTGATTTAAGTGAAAATTCACAACGTACTATAAAAATAAAACTCCTGGGAGCATCGAAGGATTTGGTGTTGTTCAGTCGCTTAACTCGTATCCGGTTCTTTGCGACCCCATGGACTGGAGCAAGTCAGGTTTCCTTGTCCTTCACATCTCCCGGAGTTTGCTCAAACTCAGGTCCGTTGAGTCGGTGATGCCATCCAACCATCTCGTCCTCTGTCGTCCCTTTCTCCTGCCTTCAGGAGGATATATGCCTTCTAATTCAGAGTGAAGTCGGTGAGCCTCATTCACTTCGTGACTTATAAGACAGAGACTCTTGTCCTGTCTGTCGAGTAACTTCGCAAATGGATACAAAATGAGACTACTAAAGATGGGACCCCTCTTGGCTAGAGAAGCCCTGAAAACACCGCTCCGTCCACTTCTTAAGAACGCGGACCTTCCGCCTTCTCTCCGTAGCCAGGAGGCGAGTCTCTCACAACACACTCAGGCCTCCCCTGGGGCCTCTGACGAACCGCCTCCCAGCTTCCCTGCAGTTTGAGACTGAGGCTGCGAAGAGAGCCGCTGTCCTATTGGCTAGAGGGCGTGGCCCGCGCGGTGCTTCCTGGGAGTTGTAGTCCTCCGAGCCACTGGAGCTCGGGTCTGACGTTGGATGTTTCCGCCGGCTGAGCTGACCGCTGCGGTAAGGAGGTGGGTGTGTCTGGAGACGGGGTGAGGGGAGTGGCGGGTGGATTCCGGTGTAGAAACCGAAGGGTCCATTAAAGAGAAGTGAAGGTTGCCGGCTCGCAGAAAGGTACAGGCCTATTTCGAACTGGGGCGAAGAGCGCTGGGGGTGAGGGAGCGCGAGTTCCGCGGCCAGACACTAGCAACTGTGGCCAAGCAAGCGCTCTGGACACCTAAGTCCCCGCCTCTGCCTCCGCTCCAAGGAAACGGGCGGACTCGGACTGTTTAGACGGCTCTGGCGTTGAGTGGGGGCAGAGACTGGCTGTATTTCTCACCCAGCTGTAACATGGAAGTA
>SJYA01002902.1:82630-108223 GCA_006410615.1 Neotragus moschatus | reverse complement strand
GAAGGTTGCCGGCTCGCAGAAAGGTACAGGCCTATTTCGAACTGGGGCGAAGAGCGCTGGGGGTGAGGGAGCGCGAGTTCCGCGGCCAGACACTAGCAACTGTGGCCAAGCAAGCGCTCTGGACACCTAAGTCCCCGCCTCTGCCTCCGCTCCAAGGAAACGGGCGGACTCGGACTGTTTAGACGGCTCTGGCGTTGAGTGGGGGCAGAGACTGGCTGTATTTCTCACCCAGCTGTAACATGGAAGTATCTGCGTCTGGGTAGGCGGGGAACGGCCGTGTTGCTGGAGGTTGGACTGGGATCCATCTCCCAGCCGATTGGCCCACAGCCTTTCCGGGGGCGGGTCTTAGGGCGGAGCCTGGGGCGGGCACTTTCCTCCTGTGGCGAGGCAAGGACCTCCGGGATTCCTAGAGAGGACTCGGAAGTGCTCTCGTGGGGCTGGGGGTGGGATTTCTGGCTCTACCCCGCTGGTCAGGAACGCTTGGACATGCTTACTTCCGGCGAGGGAGTGTTGCGAAGTGTCGGTTTCGGCTTTTCTCTCCGTTTGTAAGAAGAAACCCGTCTTTCCTCACTCTTGGCTGCGGGAGCTTGGTCTTCCAGGAGAGCTCCCAGAGACGAGGGCCTTGAGCAAAAGGAATGGGCTTTGTGTCCAGTCGAGAGTCCTGTCTCTAACCTTGACCAGTCTGGTTTCCGTGGCTTGGGGTCAGGGGCGATGGTGCGCAATCCAGGTGCAAAATCTGTACCTAAAACCCTGGTTTTCTTCGGGACCCTTGAAATCTCTCGTTGGTCAACCAAGCTCTTATGGCTTGAGGGACAAGACCAACTTTGACCACTGTAACGTTTTTGACCTCTGTTCCGACTTAAGTTTGGCGCTTGTGGTAGAGAGGAGCGGCTGCGTCTGGACTAGTTAGTAAGTCGTCATACTATTTATTTATATGAAATATAACGTTCTTCACTGCTAAAATTGTATTTGGTGAGGCCATAGGTCAGATTTTTATTGCTCTTTATCCTGTACACTTTAAGTATTAGAAATATTCTCTGTTGATCATTTTGTGGGTGGAGTGATCACGTTGTAAAGTCAGTTACTCTGCTGCATGGTCATCTTTAGGATAGATGACCTCTCTGTCATCTCTTTGCTAATAACGATTTCCAATATATCAGTAGGTTGCATAGTAATGAAGGTGTCCTTCAGAAGATCTCAGAGAGCAGAGAAACGGATTCGATCAGTGTAACCCAGCTTACCTCGAGGGAGATCCCGCTGAGTTGGAATGATAATGACAGGATCTGGGGAAGTTATAGACCTAGACCCTCCCTCGGAGACTTCACCAGAGCAAGAAGACCTTCTGATAGTGAAGGTGGAAGAAGAAGATTGCACCTGGATGCAGGAGTATAGTCCGCCGGCGTTCGAGACTTTTTACCAGCGCTTCAAGCACTTCCAGTACCACGAGGCTTCAGGCCCCCGGGAGGCCCTCAGCCAGCTCCGGGTGCTCTGCTGTGAGTGGCTGCGGCCGGAGCTGCACACCAAGGAGCAGATCCTGGAGCTGCTGGTGCTCGAGCAGTTCCTGACCATCCTGCCTGAAGAGTTCCAGACCTGGGTGAGAGAGCATCACCCGGAAAGCGGAGAGGAGGCTGTGGCCGTGGTAGAAAATATACAAAGAGAACTAGAGGAACGTCAGCAGCAGGTGAGTGAGAGAGGAGACCTCAGAACCATGAGGAAGGAGGAAGAGAGTTCAGGAGCAGCTGAGCAGGGGTAAGGTCTTGAGCGCCCTGGTGCTTCATTCATATTCTTTTGTTCTCCTGGGATTAGGTCCACTGTGGAGATTTCCTGCCACTCCAGCAGAGAAGCAGTATCCATGTGTTAATCTGGAGAAGAGAGTCTGCGATTTTGTTTGTTTTAAATTACCCTGTTTGTTTTTTGAGTGACATGATACAAAATTCAAAAAGTGCATAAGGTTGTAATGAAAAGTAAGTGCCCCTCCCACCCCTAATTCCCCAGCTGCCTGAGTTCTCACCAGAGGCAACCATTGTCCCAAGATACTTGTCTATCCTTACACTGGTTCACTATTCTGTATATTAGCGTCTACGTGTATGACGTTTTTAAAGAAACACAAATGTTTTTTACATCACTTTGCACTTCTTCCTCTTGCTTTTTTTCTTTTTTAAATGTATTTCCTGCTCTTTAAAAACTTTTTTATTGGCTGTGTTGGATCTTCACTGGAGTACATGGGATCTTCTAGTTGTGCATGGACTCTAGTTGTGTGGTGTGGGCTCCAGATAGTGTGGGCCTAAGTAGTTGTGCCCAGTCTTAGTTGCTCCTTGGCATGTGGGATCTTAGTTCCGGGACCAGGGATTGAACCCATGTTCCTTGCATTGCATGACAGATTCTTTAACCACTGGACCACCAGGGAAGTCCCATCTTTTCTTCTTACAGTGTATCCTGGCTTGTTCTTTGTCAATGCATAGAGTGCTGCCTCACTCTTTGAAACTGCATTATGTTACATTGTATGGATGTACAATAATTTAAGGCTATTTAAGTTGTTCCTTTAGATTGTCTGAATCGATAACAAACTTTGCTGCCACGAATATCCTTTCCATCCATTATTAGTTGTAGAATCAAAACTGAAAAGTCAGTTGTTGGCTCAGAGCCCATACACATTTGTAGTTTGGATAGCTGTTGACACATTGCCCTCTGCAGAGACTATACCAATTTATACCTCTGGCAGCCATGTATCAGAGAAGTTTTTTGCTCAAAGCCTGGTATCACAGTGTTAACCAACTTAGAGATTGTTGCCAATCTGAAAGACTCAGTCTTCCATTTCTTTGCAAGTTTAACATGCATTTTTTTCTTACTATGAGTGAGCTTGATCACTGTATATATTTTAAAAGGCTGTGCTTATACCCTTTTTTGTGAACTCTCTGTTTATACTCACCTATTAGAAAAAGCAACCACTGGGTCTGCCATCTGAGTTGCAAGAGTTCTTTCCTCCTTTTGTTGTTTGTCTTTGCTTATGGAGATTTTTTTTACTTTGCTGGTTATTCTTTTTCCTTTTTATGCAGTCAGTTTAAATCTTTTAATTTATGATTTCTGGGCTTTGTACCATAATTAGAAAGGCTGTCTCTGCTACAGTATTTTAAGAAATCTTTCTCATTGTTTCTTCTCCATTGTGTGTGTGTTATTGTTTTTGTTTGACCCTTTGAAATGATTGATCTTTCTGGAATTCATTATGCAATGGTGTGTTTGCAGTCTTTATAGCTCAGTTTTTTTTTCCAGATGTCTATCCAGTTGTCCCAGCAACTTGTATCAGTACAGTTCAGTTGCTCAGTCGTGTCCGACTCTTTGCTACCCCATGAATCACAGCATGACAGGCCTTCCTGTCCATCACCAACTCCCAGAGTTCACACAGATTCATGTCCATCGAGTCAGTGATGCCATCCAGCCATCTCATCCTCCATCGTCGCCTTCTCCTCCTGCCCCCAATCCCTCCCAGCATCAGAGTCTTTTCCAATGAGTCAACTTTTTGNAGCTCCCGGTCTTGTTTTTGCTGACTGTATAGAGCTTCTCCATCTTTGGCCGCAAAGAATGTAACAATCTCATTTCAGTGTTGACCATCTGGTGATGTCCATGTGTAGAGTCTTCTCTTGTGTTGTTGGCAGAGGGTGTTTGCTATGACCAGTGCATTCTCTTGGCAAAGCACTATTAGCCTTTGCCCTGCTTCATTCTGTATTCCAAGGCCAAATTTGCTTGTTACTGCAGGTGTTTCTTGACTTCCTACTTTTGCATTCCAGTCCAGCAACTTGTATAGAATCCCTTTTTTTCCTGTGTGATTAAAATGTCATCTTTATTAAATACTAATTTTGTCCATGTATTTGGGTCCATTTCTGTTCTTTTTATTCTATTTTACTATCTTACTGTCTGTTCACATATCCGTATTTTAATTATTTGAGCTCCACAAAGTGTTTTGGTATTCAGTAGGTCTGCCCTTCTCCTTTCCAATTTTTTTTTTCCCCAATATTTTCTTTTTTGCATGTGAACTTTCGAATACTTGCCTTCTACCACCCCCAAAATCCTGTTGATATTTTTGCTGGGATGGCCTGAAAGCAGATGTTCTTTTAAGGGAGGATCTGTGTCTTTACATTGTTCTTCTTCTCTTCCTTTGTCATTTCTTACCCTTTCTTACTCATTTATCACCTGACTTTCTACTTTCCTCCTGTTGGTAGGCCCACATTCTCCGAAAGTTTAATTTTTCTTTTTTGGTAGCAAAGAAACAAAAATTATGGGATCCTAGGTCTATGAGTTTGAAGCTAGTTAGAGAAGCTGCCTCATTCTTCATAGCCATTGCCCTTTATTGTACAGGACCAGGCTCATTCTTCTCTTCTGGGTCAGGGTGTTCCAGAACCTTCAGGTGTCAGTGCTCCAGAGCATCCTCCGGTTCTTCAGGTCGTGGGCTGGCTCACCCCACTAGGCAATGGGGCAGCAAAGGGGGCTATAGCAGACCCTCCGCCAGACCCTGCAGCTGAGCAGAATGTTTGTCTTGCAGTCAGGAGTGTTTGAATCCTTTTATTGCTTCTGTTAGGATAGGAAGTAAAGATTCCTGGTGCCATTTGGTTATCCCTTTGGTGCCTAAAATGGTAAAGAGTCAGCCTGCAATGCAGGAAACCTGGGTTCAACCCCTGGGTTGGGAAGATTCCCTGGAGAAGGGAATGGCTACCCACTCCAGTATTCTTGCCTGGAGAATGCCATGGACAGAGGATCCTGGTAGGCTACAGTCCATGGGGTCTTTAAGAGTCAAACAAGACTGAGTTAGTAACACTAACACTAACTGACTTGCGGACAAACTTTACCCTACTCTTATAGTAATAAATATTCAAAATCCTAGTTTAAAGCAAAAAGCATTTTTATTTATTTCAAAAATATTTATTTGGCTGTGCTGGGTCTTAGCTGTGGCATGTGATATCTTTAATTGCGGCATATGGGGTCTAGTTCCTTGACCAGGGCTCAAACCTGGGCCCTGCATGCTGGGAGTGCAGAATTATAGCCTCTGGACCACCAGCGAAGTCCCCCCAGAGCGTGTTTTTTTTTTTCTTTTCAGAGCGTTTTTAAATGGAGGATTTACAGCAGGTATTACACATCAACCTCTTGTCATTGCGACATGTACCCCATCTGTGAAAGGAACACTCAGATCATTTCTGGGTGGGAATCAGTCAGGGATTTGAGCCCCAGAGGTGTGTGTTTTCCTAAGGGCCTGCTCAGCTCACTGTGTTTGCCTTTCTCCCTTCCTGCCCTCTGTATCCCCGACATTGTTCCTCATCTTTATCTCCAGGTAGCTCTTGTCTCTGGCAAGCCTTTTCCCAGGCTATATCCTCTGTCCCTCCCTATGGGTTTCTCTGTCTGCTTCTCAGGGGACCTCTGGGGCTGCTTATCTTCTCTGGTGCCCAGGTGCCCTTTGACCTACTTGACATTTTCTTCACTTGTCCTGAGCAGGTCTGTAAGGAGACACACACTTCCATGCAGAGTCATATTTGCCACAACTGTGTTGCAGCTGCCTCTTTTTTTTTTTTTTAAACTCTGCTTGTCCTCTCTGTCTTGGAACAGCTTTTTTTTTTTCTTTTTTTTCTGGCTTTGCAGCATGTAGGATTTTAGTTCCCTGACCAGGGGGTGAACCCTCACTCCTGCATCGGAAGTGCAGAATCTTAACCACTGGACCCCCAGGGAAGTCCCTAGCCACCTCTTAATGTAATTCTTGTGCCGTGTTTTGTCAGGACCAGGAGGGCTAAAATTGAAAGTGCTTTTGAAACATAAGGGAAGGTGAGAGGCAGGGAGAGCAATTCTATCTCAAAACAGGATTTGATTACCTGCTTCGATGGCATTGAGCTAGTACTTGCCAGAAGAGGCAGATTGTAGAGAGACTGGCTATGGGTATCCTAAGGTTGTGTAATAGCAGAAAGATAGAGACACACCAGTCATGCACTAACGCCAGTCTTGGCGTTTGTCTGTCCTACTTGAACCTGGTCTTCTGGGTCTGAGTGTGATTGTTGAGTCCTGCATTGATCTTTCCAAGCTCATTTCTCTTTTTTTCCCCACTTGACTAAACTTGGCCAGCTCGGGCTCTCTGCTTGAGGGTCTGTGAGTATGTCACTTCGTCTGCCTGGGTCGCTCCTCATTTCCTCCTGGCTGACTTTCATCCTCTAGGTGTTGACTTCAGTGACCCCTCCTCAGGAAAGCTTTTGCTGGCTGTCCAGTCTGACAGGTCTCATCTGTTCTGCCTCACGGCATCACATTCTTCTCTTTCTGACATGTAACACAGTTTATAATTGTGTGTTTATTTGTGTGTCAGTGTATTTATGGGAAGATGTCTTCAACTAGACATAGGCCATGTTTATTCAGCCACTGTATAATTAGTCCTGGATTGTTATAGACACACAGGTAATACTTGGGCAAGGAATGAATGAAAGAATAACGTGAACTTGCTGGACTCTTTCTTCAGTTCAGTTCAGTTTAGTCACTTAGTTGTGTCTGACTCTTTGCGACCCCGTGGACTGCAGCATGCCAGGCCTCCCTGTCCATCACCAACTCCCGGAGTCTACTCAAACTCATGTCCATTGAGTCGGTGATGCTGTCCAACCATCTCATCCTCTGTCCTCCCCTTCTCCTCCTGCCTTCAATCTTTCCCAGCATCAGGGTCTTTTCAAATGAATCAGTTCTTCACATCAGGTGGCCAAAGTATTGGAGTTTCAGCTTCAACATTAGTCCTTCCAATGAATATTCGGGACTGATTTCCTTTAGGATGGACTGGTTGGATCTCCTTGTAGTCCAAGGGACTCTCAAGAGTCTTCTCCAGCACCACAGTTCAAAAGCATCAATTCTTAGTCACTCAGCTTTCTTTATATGTATGGATATAGTCATAGCCATACATGACTACCAGAAAAATCATAGCCTTCACTAGACAGACCTTTGTTGGCAAAGTAATATCTCTGATTTTTAATATGCTGTCTAAGTTGGTCATAACTTTTGTTCTAAGGAGTAAGTGTCTTTTAATGTCATGACTGCAGTCACCATCTGCAGTGATTTTGGAGCCCCCCCAAAATAAAGTCTGTCACTGCTTCCACCATTTCCCCATCTATTTCCCATGAAGTGATGGGACCAGATGCCATGATCTCAGTTTTCTGAAAGTTGAGCTTTAAGCCAACTTTTTTACTCTCCTCTTTCACTTTCAACAAGAGGCTCTTTAGTTCTTCGCTTTCTGCCATAAGGGTGGTGTAATCTGTATATCTGACTCTTTCTTAGCCCTTCCTGTAACGTGCTGATTAATGTGGTTGTGATTGGCAGATTGTGGCGTGTCCTGAAGGGCTTCCTCCGAAGAGCGTGCCACCTGGAGCTGGGCCCGAGCTCTTCAGTCACCAGCTTCTGCCTGTGGATCCCCAGGCCGAACACGAGCCACAGGGGCCTCATCTTCTGGAGGAAGACGGTTAGAATCTGGGCTTCTGTGGGATGGGTGTGGGCATCCCGGCTGTGTGGGTAAGCTGTTCTTGTACCGAGAGACCTAGGCCTGGGCAGCCTCTCCACAGTTAGCATCATCTGGAGGTTGGGAAGGGTGGGGGCAGGGAATCGAGTCCTTGGTCAGCTTGGAGGCCGGCTAGGAGCTGTACTAATATCCAGTGCCATGCGAAACCTATATCGCGGCTGAAGACAAGTCTAAGTACTGCTGCTGCTGCTGCTGCTGCTGCTGAGTCGCTTCAGTCGTGTCCGACTCTGTGCGACCCCATTGATGGCAGCCCACCAGGCTCCCCCATCCCTGGGATTCTCCAGGCAAGAACACTGGAGTGGGTTGCCATTTCCTTCTCCAATGCATGAAAGTGAAAAGTGAAAATCAAGTTGCTCAGTCGTATCCAACTCTTCGCGACCCCATGGACTGCAGCCTACCTGGCTCCTCCGTCCATAGGATTTTCCAAGCAAGAGTGCTGGAGTGGGGTGCCATTCCCTTCTCCGAGTCTAAGTACAGGTACTGTTAAAAGATCTAGAAGTCTTTTATGAAAGTATCATTGTGGTTTTGCAATGGTTTTCCAACTCTCCCTCATTCATTTTGTTGTCCTAAGGCTCACGTTGACAAAGCCCTCAAGTTCCTAGGTGCACTTCTGGCTGTTCGGCCATTTGTGTGAAATCTGATTTTAAGCTGTGTTTCACAAGGACCTTTATAACATCTGACCTGTCTTTCTCTCCTTTAATCCCTCTCACCCTCATCTCACTGTTACTAACCTCTATGAGACACGTCAAGGAGGAAAAGTGCACACCTAGTATCTCATTTGAGGATATATGTCCACAAGTCTGTCATCTCTAATCAGAATCTCTTGCTATGGGCTGTAGATTCTTTCTTTTTTTATTTGGCCAAGCCCTGCTGCCTGTGGGATCCTGGTATTCCAACCAGGGATCAAACCCATGTCCCCTGCATTGGAAACACAGAGTTTTAACCACTGGACCATTAGGGAAGTCCCTAGATATATTTTAGAATTTTTAAGATTTACTAAGATGATCTGATTTATATACCATCCGGATTGGAGGTGGGACCCCCATATTGGTTGTGTTTAGTTGTTAAGTCGTGTCCAGCTCTTTTGTGTTGCTTCTTTTTTCTGCCCTGTTGGCCAGACCCAGCCAGTTTGCTTATTCCAACAGAAAGTACTGGGTTGGGTGGTTGGTTTGATGCTCTGGGGCAGGCTGCATCCTCGTGCGTTTGATGGCACTGAGGGCTAGTTTTCTGTCCCTGGGACTCATTTCAGCTCAAAAGGGCCAAGGTCATTTTCTTAAAAGCTAGAAACAGTGGGTTTCACAGGAAGTTCAAAAAATATGAGTGGACTTATTTAGGATGTAGTTATTCCAATTATTCCAGTTATATTGGAAAGTAGTCTGTATTCATAATTACTGCTTAGGTATAGACTATGTTCATCCCTTTCTTTCACGTCTTCTTTTGACTCTAGCCACACTGCCAGGTTCAGACCCATCTCTGTTTCTGGCTTTCGTCTCTACCCATTGTCTCCTCTTTCTTGGGTCTTCGCTCATCTTCCTAGTCCTTGGCCACAAGCAGGCTCCATATGCGTATGTTCATACATCTCTAGGACCCGGGACACCATAGGAAGGTCTGCGTCATCGGGTGAAAGGTCAATAGCAGGTGGATCTGTCCAGGTCAGGGTGCACAAGGCAGGTCCGGATGCACCATGAATCTCAGACCAAGGAGCAGTAGAGGTGACAGCAGAGGGTCAGATGTTCACCAGCATCTAGAGACCAGACGCTCCAGGCGTTGCACGTGCGGGTCACTGTACTGGGAGGCACCTTTATCCCGCCTCGTTCCGTCCCACCCCTCCCAGAGTCACTTCCTGTGGAAAGGCTCTCCTGCTGCTCCTGCCTCCTGCTCTCCACCCTGCAGATGCCCCTGCTCTGTTCCTGCCGGAACTTGGGTGAACCTTGAGTTGGGTGAACCTTGAGGATAATGCTGTCTGCCCTGTGCTGGCAGTAAGGCTTCCAGGTGGCCCTCCCCCTCAGGTTTTGGAAGGCAAGATTTGCTTTATCTGCCTGTTCTCATAACACACAGAGTAGATTTACTTGTAGACCAACTAGGACGCCAACTAGTCGGCTGTCTGTAAACCAACCACAGTCGTGTTTTGCAGGGAGAGTGAGTGGCAGTGCCAGCGCCACCTACTGGCTAGTTAGAAAGGCACAATATGGGGAACACCCCGTTACCCTTGAGGCAGAATCTACCCTGCACCTAGACCCCCAGGTGATGTGTTTGCACCTGAAAGCTCGAGAAGCCCTGGGCTCTTGGCGGTGCTTCAGCTTCATGGAAGATGTGGGCCTGTGGAGATTCTTCGAGGTGACGAGGTCTGACCTTGGCTGCGCAGAGAGCATCCTTTCTAGGGGAATGGTCCCATCCCCAGTCAGCAGCAGGACTATCCTGACTGCTTGACCATAGCAGGGACCCTGGTGTTTTCAGGGGAAGGCTGAGTACAGGGTAGGTGTGGGGGCCCGGAGTGTAGAACGTCTTGACAGCCAAGCAGAAGAATGTGGCCTCAGTGCCACAGGGCACCATGGTGGTTTCTTGAAAGAAAGCAGAACGTGATGGCAGTCGGAACTAGGCAGAGATTCTCACCGACTCCTCTTTTTCTCCCCTCTCAGCGCTTCCTGCTCTCCAAGTTTCCTCCCTTCCCCTGAAGGACAGCCAGGAGCTGACAGCCTCGCTCCTCTCCACTGGGTCCCAGGTGAGCCAGCGTCCCTGTGCCCACGTCAGGGGACCCACATCGGTTCTTGGGTATATAGCTGCCTTAAGCCTGACTGTATCAGGGTTCTATCTCTTTAACCAGAGACAGGGCTCGTCTGGGTTTGTGGTCACTGTCTTTTCCTGGTCCGCTCCCCCCACCCTCCGTGAAGCACAGTCCTTCCCCTCTGAGCCTAGGGAATGGGGATTTAGTGGCGATCTCGTGTTTCAGAAGTTGGTGAAAATTGAAGATGTGGCGGACGTGGCTGTGTCCTTCATCCTGGAAGAATGGGGACATTTGGACCAATCCCAGAAGTCCCTCTGTAGGGATGACCGGAAGGAGAATTATGGGAGTATGACTTCCATGGGTAAGAATGGTGTTGTTTGTGTGGCATAGGACATCTTCATTTTGTTATCCATAAAGAGTATTTCTGGCATGTCCAGTGGAACCATGCATGTTATATTTATTTATTTATTTAAATTTTATGTCGGATATAATTGGCCAGCAGTGTGGTGTTAGTTTCAGATGTGCAGCACAGCGGGTGTTATACGTGTATGCGTGTAATTGCTATGACTTTGGCTATTTTGTTTTTCTGTGAGAGTAAATCAGCTTTCTCCATTTCTCTCTCTCTCTCTCTTTTTTCCTATTCAGCTTATTCTGATTATTTCTATCATAATAAGAGTATGATTGGAGTAGGAAATGGCAACCTACTCCAGTATTCTTGTCTGGAAGATTCCATGGACAGAAGAGCCTGGCGGGCTCCATGGGGTTGCAGAGAGTTGGACGTGACTGAGCATGCCAAGAGAATGATGGAGAACTGATAGTGCTTTGGGGATAGTATTTGCAATCAGGCAAATGTTATGTTTAGCTTAAAACTACAAAATTGGGTCTTAATAGATTTGTAGTAGTGATCATACTCTGTTCCTTGACAAGTTGAGTCACTGTTAACTGAGTAATTCTCATTTGGGAAGCATCTCAGACTTTGCTAAATAACCATTTGGTGAAGTAGTTAAGTAGCATTCTTTTTTTTCTTCCCCCTCATGTATTATGGTTGGCTAGTTCACTCCATTGGGCTTCCTGATGGCTCAGATGGTAAAGAATCTGCCTGCAGTGCCGGAGACCTGGGTTTGATCCCTGGGTTGGGAAGATGCCCTGTAGGAGGGTGTGCAACTCACTCCAGTATTCTTGCCTGGAGAATCCCCATGGACACAGGAGCCTGGCAGGCTACAGTCCACGGGGTCGCAAAGAGTTGGACATGACTGAGGACTAAGCACAGCACGCCACATGCGTGGATGGCTAATTCCCTCCGTTACTGTTCTCAGATCACTGGTACCTGTGTTACATTCGCCTTGGCATCTGCATTTCACATGTCTTATCCCTTCTTGAATTTTGTGCCCCAGGTGAGATTTTCAACCTGTATCTAAGTTAATGATCTTGGAAACTAATATTTGGCTGTGCTGCCTGGAGCAATTATAGAAAACCTTAGCACTATGGCAGATATTTTGAAGCTTATGGCTTGTAGCCTCTTTTGAATGAATTCTTTTGGAAGAGTCACTGTCAGGCACGCTGGTAGACTTTAGATGTAATCCATCCGCTATAAGCCCAAATTTCTTTTGAAAAGCATTATCCCAGTTTACATTGTCCGAGGGTTTAGTGCACTCACAGGCTTTTATTTATTTATTTTAATTTTATCTTTGTGTACACGCTTTATTGTTAAAATACCATTAGATTATTCCTCAGGAGAAGAGCCAAGATCATCCCCTGCAGAAACTTAGGAACTATGTACAGCATTTCACAGAACAGAAGACAGTACTTTAGCTAAAGCCTGCCTGTTGAGCAGAGAAGGGTGTACTGAGTGGACTCAGCAAAAAAAAGAAGTCAGGCAGGGAAGAGAAGGTACCATCTGAATCAAACTTCAGCCGCCATCAGGGCAAGTCTTGTGAGGGTCACAGATTGGAGGCCGTTTTTGAAAGGCTGGGGTACAGCACAGGGGTTCCATGTGTCTACACAGGCTAGACCCCAGGCTGAGGTGCCATTAGGTCAATGTCACTCAAATTTCTGGCCAGCCAAACTTCAGCAGCAAAGAGTCCCAAATTGAGAATCAAGTTCCTCCAGAAGTCATTCCTGTCAGTGGCGAAGCGGTAGACGCCTCAAAGCCGGTCCCCCACGTTGTCTGGAATTTCAGGAGCTTCCAGGCTTTTATTTAAAAAGGAACATGTCCTACTGCTCTTTCAGATTTTCTGTTTCCTTTGTTACTATTGATATATATTTGTATTTTCTTTGAGTTATCTGCACATGTCCTCTGCTTACTTGTCTATTGGGATCTTAGTGGTAGTCTCAAGGAATTGGTTACGTAGTATGAATATTATATTTAATGCAAATTTCTTTCATTCCATACTTTTAAAATTAATTTCTTGGTCTAATTTGAGTCAGTATTGTTTTATCTTTTTCAATCACTTTATAGGCATTTGACGGGTTTCAGAGTTGCAGAACTTGGCACACTTCTGCATATTATTCTCCGAGCTGTTCTGAATTCTTTGTTTTTGAAGCGAGTTCATTCATTCACTGTTTGGCCATGCCGGGTCCTCATTGCCACGTAGGCTTTTCTCCAGTCGCCGCGCTCCAGCTGTGGTGTGTGGGCTTCTCACTGCAGTGGCTTCTCTCATTGCAGAGCACAGGCTCGAGGCACAGGCTCAGCAGTGGCGGTACACAGGCTGAGTTGCCCCGCAGCGTGTGGGATCTTCCTGGACCGGGATCAGACATGTTGATGTAGCTGTTGAGAAGAATGAGTAGTAAACTAGCCAGCCTCAGAGACACAGGATACCAGCAGGGTGCCAGCGAGGTTTTATATAATGTTTGAAAACAGTTTTTCCCTTTACAAAAAAATCTTTTTAGAAAGTTCTCAATGGGCTATGATCTATCTCTCTAGCCTTTAAAGAAACATTCCTATTTTCTGTTAACCACTGACAGTTAATCTTTGCAGACTCTATTAAATTCCCATGTTTTGAGTGAAGTATGTGTTGCTGATCCAGTTACGTGGGGAATGGACTGCAGCCTTTTAAGTGTCTCTTTCATCAACGACCACCTAGCGGTGACCTAGCTCTCAACAGTCGTAGGGCCTTTCCAGGTGTAGAAGGAATGCTTTTTTCCCTTGAGACTGATTCACACCCAACTGAGATTCTTTGGGGATTGAAAAAGCTAGAGAGATCCTTTTTCTTCTCCAGGCTCTGAATGAATAGGAAGGGGCAGGTGAGGACTAGGTTAGCATCAGATGTTACTGAGAATAGTTAACACAGCACAGGTCTTCACAAACAGCTGCTGGACGGAAGTCCTGTACCAAGAGTAGGTCATTGTCCTTAAATGGCTGCTCTTCTAGTCTCATCCCATTGATCCATTCCTGCTGGCTCTGTCTTCCCTTTCCTGCCTCAGTTTCCAACTTCACTCATCCTCATCCCATGCCTGTATTGTGAAGTCATTTTGCAGATGGCTTTACAAAGTCGGGCCTTGCTTGCACTTGTTGGTTGCATGTAATTTTCCTCTATTCCTGAATGCAGAGAGTAAGCTGACGTTTCCATTTTCCCTCTGTCATCTCAGATTATGAGTCCAGAAACAACAACGTGGAACTCACAGTAAAGCAGATTTCCGATGAAGCTGAGTCATCCTGGATGACTTCAGGAGGCCCTGAAAGAGTTGTTCCCCCGAGTCAAGAGTTTGGAGAAGTTAGCGACCTTCACAGCATGGTAGAAAGGTGGCAGGTCCACCCGCCAGGGGGGAGATCAAGGCAGACCCCTCCCCAGAAGAGAGAGCTCAGGGCCATCACCGATGTGACCCGGAAGCCACCCACCAGCGGCGAGAGGGGGCACATGTGTAATGACTGTGGGAAGTTCTTCCTGCAGGCTTCCAACTTCATCCAGCACCGGCGAATCCACACGGGCGAGAAGCCCTTCAAGTGTGGCGAGTGTGGAAAGAGCTACAACCAGCGCGTGCACCTCACCCAGCACCAGCGTGTCCACACCGGCGAGAAGCCCTACACGTGCCAGGTGTGCGGCAAGGCCTTCCGCGTCAGCTCCCACCTGGTCCAGCATCACAGTGTGCACAGCGGCGAGCGGCCCTACGGCTGCCCTGAGTGCGGGAAGAGCTTCGGGCGCCACTCGCACCTGATCGAGCACCTCAAGCGCCACTTCAGAGAGAAATCCCAAAGATGTAGGTGTGAGCAGTTGGTCTTCGGAGCGTAAACGAGGCAGGAATTGCTTTATCAGCTTAGAACCATCAGGCAGATGGGTGGGGATGGTGGCAGCTGTAGAAGGCTGGGACGGAGAGTTACCCTCTGTTTTATTATCACCTTACTGTATAGCTTGGTTGTTTTAACATTTATTTGGCTGCTCTGGGTCTTAGTTGTGCATTTGAACTCTCAGTCTCAGCATGTGGGGTTTAGTTCCATGACCAGGGAGTGAACCTGGCCCCTTGCATTGGGAGTGCAGAGTCTTAGCCACTGGAGCACCAGGGAACTCCCAACAACATTTCTTCTGGCTCGTTTCTCTTTTTTCCTGGCTCCTAGTTGGATATTCTTCCAACTCCATATCCCCCTCATGTACCTTTGCTTCCCGCTCTTCAGGTCTTCATCAGTTCTCACCATCTAGTTGTGCATCTTTGTTCTATCTCATTCTCTCTCCATGACTCATATTGGGGTGAGGATCCCTTCCACATTTCCTACCGCCTCTCCCATGTCAGAATTCCTTTCTCTCCTCTGTGTCATAACAGTGTTTGGCTTTTCCCTGTGACTACCTGTCCTCAGTCTTTCTCATCACCCTCCCAAGTAAGCTCTCTACTCTTTATCTTGTTCACTGAACAGACACCAAAGCACATACATGCGCCCCTCCTCCTTCGTTACTCCTGTTACATCATAGTTTCATCTGATTATCCTCTTTTTCCTGATAGTTTCCTTTTCTTCCATGAAAGGATCGATAACATTTTCATTTCCTCTTGACTTTTGCAGGTGGCAGTAGAAGAAGTAAGAATACAAAACTGAATGTTAAGAAAATTTCAGAGTTTTCAGAAGCAGACATGGAACCCACAGGTAGACTCCAAAGAACTGTGTCTCCAGTTCAAGATTTTGGAGAAGGCCACGAGCACCAGGGCAAGTTGGAGAGAAAGCAGGGAATGCCCATGAAAGAGATACTAGGACAGCCCTCTTCAAAGAGGATGAATTTCAGCGAAGTCGCCTATGCCCACAAAAAGCCCTCCACTGGAGAGAGACCCCATAAATGTAATGAATGCGGGAAGAGCTTTATTCAGAGCGCACATCTTATCCAGCATCAGCGAATACACACGGGGGAGAAACCATTTAGGTGCGACGAGTGTGGGAAAAGCTACAATCAGCGTGTGCACCTGACTCAGCATCAGCGGGTCCACACTGGGGAGAAGCCCTACACCTGCCCCTTGTGTGGGAAAGCCTTTAGAGTGAGGTCCCACCTGGTTCAGCATCAGAGTGTGCACAGCGGGGAGAGGCCCTTTAAGTGTAACGAGTGTGGGAAAGGCTTTGGGAGACGTTCACACCTTGCTGGGCATCTGAGGCTCCACTCGAGAGAGAAGTCCCACCAGTGTCATGAATGCGGAGAAGTCTTTTTTCAGTACGTTAGCCTCATTGAACACCAGGTGCTCCACATGGGCCAGAAAAATGAACAGAATGGTGTTTGCGAGGAAGCATACAGCTGGAACTTAACAGTGATCGAAGATAAGAAGCTTGAGTTGCAAGAGCAGCCTTATAAGTGCGATGTGTGTGGCAAAGCGTTTCATTATAGTTCAGACCTCATTCAGCATTACAGAACTCATACTGCAGAGAAAACCTGTCGATGCGATCTGTGTGGAGAAAGCATTGGCCAGTGTCCCCACATCAAACAGCATCCTGAAAGCTATTCCAGCCTGAAGGCCCATCAGTGTCATGAATGTGGCAGAGGCTTCACTCTGCAGTCACATCTCAGTCAACACCAGAGGATCCACACCGGTGAGAAGCCCTTTCAGTGTGAAGAATGCGGCCTGAGTTTCAGTTGGAGTTGTAGCCTCTTTAAACATCTGAGAAGCCACGAGAGGACAGAGCCCATAAAGACCTGAAGTGTCTAGACGTTCCTATCAGAGAACAGCTCTTACACAATTTTAGAGACGCCTTCCTGAAGAGTAACCCCTCTTCCGCTAACGAATGTAGTCACGACCTCAAGCATCTTCAGCATAGCCATCAAACCTACAGATATGTTGAGATCCTTCAGTTAGAACTTAGGACACTGGAGCCTCGACAGCAAGTACAGATCTGCTTTCCCATTGGGAAATGCTTTCGTTTACATGTTCATGTGCGAGAGTCTAGATGGAAGAGAACGATAACGGTGGGTGGGGGGAAGCCTTCAGAAGGCACTCATTCTTCACGTGAATCTCAGAACATGGACACTGGGAGAATCCTCATGAACTCAGTAGAAATAAGCTTCATTTGTAGTTTCTGCCTTGTTTGACAGGGAAGAGCACAGTGAAAGAGAAATTTCAGCATGATTTTGGTGTGGGTATCTCAGCAACGAACCTTAGAAGTGATGCCAGCCACTGGAATGCTCCAGGTGTCATTCCCATCTTGAGTATTTTAAAACCTTTGAAAAGAAATTGATTTTTAAAGTATTTATATCTGGGCAAAACCGAGGTTCAGAGGCTAGATGGTATGTGTTCTTACTGCCTTATTCAGTCAACAACTTACTACTTGGAACACGCTCTACCTTTTTGTTTTGTCTTTGATTCTCCTGGCACCACGGTTAGCTAGTAGACGAGAAGTTACGTTTGTAAATTGAGGAGAAGCTGTGTTGATCTGTCTCGTCTTAGGGAGAGGGGAGTGGGACCTTTGGGTAACCGACCTGATAGGCCAGGCTGTAGACTGTTTTTTTTTTTTCCTGTTACCACACAGATGAGGGTGGCTTTACCCACAGAAGGAGTTGGACCAAATTGAATTGAGAATTGAGTTGTGGTCCAAGCAGTATGTGTGCTAACTCCCAGTTGCCCTGAAATGGATCTCCCCCATAGGATAGTGGATAAAGAATGAATTTCAACTTGAGTTGCCACTGGATTTGAAAGTAAACATTCATAGAAGCAGGGAGGTCCTGGTCTGGTGCACCCTGCCTTTAGGAAAGGTCTCAGAAAGAGTAGGGGGGGAAAGATGATGACGTGGAAAAGAGGGTTAACCGGAACCTGTGTGCTAGAGATGGTGAGAGGCTTTGGGGCACCGCTGAAGTCCTGCTTCTGCTGATGGCCTGAATTGCAATAAACACCTAATGAATACCTGTTCATTGTGTGTGTTGTGCGCTGGTGCCCAGGCCAGGTCCCCTTTACCAGGCTGCCATACCTGTCTCCCAGCTGCTCTTGAGTTTTGGCTACCAGGTGCTCACAGCTCACCCAGTTCTCTGGAGGCTCAGGTGAAGAGAGCTGCTCCAACCAGGAGTCAGCTGCCTGCTCCACTCCTAGCCAGTGACTGATACAGGGTTACAAAGGCTAGTGCATTTGCCTCCGGGTGGGAAGCAGGTGCAGTATGCTCCAGACCCGCCCTTTGTGGATCTGGCAGAGGCAAGACTTTGGTTATCAGACTCCACCCATTCTCTGGTCCTCTGTGCTGTCTCATCCCCTTCTCCCCTTCCTGTCCGCAACAAATCACATGGGTCTGATGCTTGTCTCAGGCTCTGCTTTAGGCAACCTGATCTGAGGCATATGGTGCCATGGAGTGTCTGAAAGAACGGACTGGCCACTCACCACGAGGCAACAAGGACCCGTCACCAATGGTGGGCGGAACACTAGTAGTCCCAGGCATGTGGTGGCCATTCAGTTGGGAGACACTCACTTTGGTGAACTGGGATGGAATACAGATAGGAAGGGATACACCAATTTGGGTAAGTTTTAAGGAACAAAATGAAAATAAATGTGGAATCGAGTGGCTCTTGCTGAAAGCCACCGATTGCTTAAAGAGAGAAAATGACACTCGGGGGCAAATATCCACCAACTTAACGTATGAGTGTCAGAGGGCCTCCTTGGAAGCATTTAAGGAGACTTGTCACCTACAAACCCAGGGCTAAAGGTGATTAAGACTTAAGGGTGATTTAAGACAGTTGAGAACGACAACTTCAGTAAAGCCTGGTGTTAATGTCCACCGTGCTGTAAACATCATGCTAAGTGCTTTATGTGGGTCACTTCACTTAATCCTCACGTTATGCAATGGTTTCACTTAATAGCACTTTCATTTTACAGTTGGGGAAAACTTGACATTCAGAGCAATAAATTCATTTGCCCAAAGTCACACAGCCAATAAGTGGCAGAGTGAGTATTTGAACCATGGTCACTTTGCCTCCAAAAGCTAAGCTCTTAAGCACCAAACTATACTATGTCTTAGATGATTAAACATTATGAAGTGATGAAACTTCTTGTCAGTTTATGTGAAAAAGATTTTGATCCAAATGGTAAAAACATTAATAGACTCTTATAAAGGGTTTGATGGGACTGTCAAACTCAACCTCCCCTCAGTGGAGGAATCACCATTCAGTTGTAGACATGTGCATGCAGCAAGTGCTTAATAACTGTGTTGAACTGGAGAGAACACTTCCTGGCAGCTTCCTCTCTACATGAAACCCTCCCACTGATGGGTTCATTGCATCCTGAGGCAGCCTATTCCCTTTAAAAAACCTCTGATTGCCAGAAACTCCTCAGTGAGCTGAAAACTGTGCCAACCCGCAGTCTTACATCTTAGTTGCAGAAAAAACTTAAAAAAGAGTTTTATGGGCTGAACATTTGTGAAGTTGTTTTTGCTGCTACTCAATCTTCACATCCATCATCATCTTACCTTGCAAACTTCCAAAAGCAAAAGGAAACAGACCACTGGGGTCATATATTTTGTCTGGTCAGTTTGAGGCAAGTTAGAACAGTCTGGATCAGGACAGTAGCCCTGCACCCATTTACAGCAGCACACAGGTTGAATTCTACAGAAATGTTTGCCACAGTACTGGGGCAGGGAGGAAGACTGACTGATTTAGTCAAAGGTTTTTTGTTTCTTTTTTCCCCACAAAAGTATCAGAGCCATCTGAGTGTGACCAGGTCCAGGTCACCAGCTTGCGGTCCTTTCCCTGCAGAAGGAGCCATTAGAAACAGGTACCGTGTGCTATTAATAGTTATTAAAACTTATGAGCTGCACATTCTGCCCCATCAATTCCTCAATTCTTTCTCAGTAATGACCTGCTTCTAGGTATTTCTTAGACTGAGGAGGAGGTTTAAATTCCCTCAATTTATAGAGGAACCACAGAGACCGAAAGACACCTAGATTCCTAGAGAAAACCTATGGGGTTAGAGCTCCCAGGTAGGGGGGTGGGGAACCATTACGCACTTCCGGTAATTCCTGTTTGTCCTACAGGCGTGTGGCACCTGCTGCCCTTCGGTTCCCTGAGGAGCTGTGTGGCTAGTACTCCCGGCAGGATGTGCTTCTCTTCCATGTTTCCCTCCCCAACTTCCAGCCCAACTAAGTGCTTTGACTTACCCTGAATTTTGAGTTTTTTAGGAAAGGCACTGAAGACAAGACATCCTGAGGTGTCCACAGGGTGGGTTTCTCAGAGCTCTCACCCCAGGGCTTGCCTAAGGCTGACTTCTTACTGTTGTCTTTCCTGGCTCCATGCCCCTGCACTCCTGGCATCTCTCTCCTCTTCTTAAAAGGTTACTAGTCTTAACCTTGAGGAACCCAACCTCATGACCTCATTTAACTTTAATCACCTCCCTAAGGGCTCTGTTGCCATAAACGGGCACGCAGGTGTAGGGCGTACAGTGCATGAATTTTGTGAGGGGCACACAGTTCAGAACAGTTGGGATCTTGTTACTCTTTTTATTTTCCCGTAGGCCCTAGCACAGCATCTGGCAAGATGGTAAATCTAGATTTTTGTTAACAAAGTGATAGAAGACCTGATTGGAGCTGGGAGAGGAGTTATAAAGTCATTTACAATCTACTGTCTTAGCTCATCTTTGTTTATAAATTTCTGAGCCCTATTCTGGAAGATCTGAAGGCCTGCTTAGAACTTCAGGGTCTCAAAGGCAAAGGCATAGAGGTACAAGGGAAGCTCCTGGGGGCCTCGGGGGTGGGAACTGAAGGGACAGGGTTTGTACCCTCCCATTAACCTCCTAACTACATTCTTGCTTTGACCGGGGCTGTCTACCAGGCAGTGCAGTGGGCTTGGCGACGTGGAGTCTGTGAGCCCTTGCTTCTCACAAGCTTAGCTTCTGGCAGGATTCTGAACAGTCTATGGTTACCATTATTGCCCCATCAGGTGTCACAGTGGAGGTGGCATCATTGGCAGATGATGACACAATGGCTTGGGGGCCTCTGTGGCCATTCATCTTGGTGAGCAGAGATCATATTGCCACTTCGAATGATCGGACTAAAGCATCTATCTTGGCATCCTGTTCCCTTCAGGACCCACACTGGATTTATTCTGGTGAGCAAAGGGTTTATGTTAATAATTTTTAAATGTCTGAGGCCCACTTGCCAGACTGTATGGCTTAGCTTTTGGTCACAGCCTAAGGAAAGCCTCTAGGGCAGGTAGCTAGTCTCCTATAGTGAAGCCTGTTGCCTGTAATTGGCTCTTCCTCAGGGTAGATTCCCACGGAGATGGGAATACGAGACCAGCTTACCTGCTTCTTGAGAAATCAGTGTGCATGTCAAGAAGCAACAGTTAGAACCGGACATGGAACAACAGACTGGTTCCAAATTGGGAAAGGAGTACATCAAGGCTGTATATTGTCACCTTGCTTATTTAACTTACATGCCGAGTACATCATGTGAAGTGCCGGACTGGATGAAGCACAAGCTGGGATCAAGACTGCCGGGAGAAATACCAGTAACCTCAGACACGCAGATGACACCACCCTTATGGCAGAAAATGAAGAGGAACTGAAGAGCCTCTTGAAGAAAGTGAAAGAGTGAAAAAGCTGGCTTAAAACTCAACATTCAAAAAAGGAAGATCATGGCATGTGGTCCCATCACTTCATGGCAAATAGATGGGGAAATAATGGAAACTGTAACAGACTTTATTTTCTTGGGCTCCAAAATCACTGCAGATGGTGATTGCAGCCATGACATTAAAAGACACTTGCTCCTTGGAAGAGAAGCTATGACCAACCTAGTCAGCCTATTCCAAAGCAGAGACATTACTTTGCCAACAGAGGTCCGTCTAGTCAAAGCTATCATTTTTCCAGCAGTCTGTATGCATCTGAATTGGACATCCATACTGATGGAGCTGAAGAATTGATGCTTTTGAACTGTGGTGTTGGAGAAGACCCTTGAGAGTTCCTTGGACTGCAAGGAGATCCAACTGGTCCATCCTAAAGGAAACCAGTCCTGAATATTCATTGGAAGGACTGATGCTGAAGCTGAAACTCCAATACTTTGGCCACCTGATGCGAAGAACTTATTCCCTGGAAAAGATCCTGATGCTGGGAAGGATTGGAAGCAGGAGGAGAAAGGGACAACAGAGGATGAGGTGGTTGGATGGTATCACCAACTCAATGGACATGAGTTTGAGCAAGTTCTGGGAGTTGGTGATGGACAGGGAAGCTGTGTGTGCTGCAGTCCATGGGGGTCACAAAGAGTTGGACAAGACTGAGTGACTGAACTGAACAGGGGTGGATTGCTGATTTCCAGATTGGTTACCTGTACAGAGAGCTGCCATCAGGAAACCAAGCTGCTTTTTACTTTTTGTCTTATCAGGGCTTCTGCTTGGCATTCGGAGAGAAAGTTCTTAAAGTGGGAATGTTATTTACTGTCAGTCCAATAGTCGTACTGCTACTCTTCACTGATGTGATATGTGCCTCTCTCAAAGCCCCCGATCCTGGATCCTGGGGGCACAAGTGTTTCAAAAATCAGGATTTTTCAGTTTGTAGAAAGGTATTCTACATAAAACCGCTTAGGGGTTTGCACTAATACTCCATGTGCTGCGCTGTGGTTAGTTGCTCAGTTGTGTCCGACTTTTTGCAACTCCATGGACTGTAGCCAGAATCTTGGAGTGGGTTGCCATGCCCCCCTCCAAGTGATCTTCCCAACCCAGGGTCTTCAACATTGCAGGTGGATTCTTTACAGTCTGAGCCATCACAGAAGCCCAAGAATACTGGAATGGGTAGCCTAACCCTTCTTCAGGGGATCTTCCTGATCCAGGAATTGAACTGGGGTCTTCTGCATTGCAGGTGAATTCTTTACCAGATGAACTACCAGGGAAGCCAGCACTCCATTACTGAACACATTGGAACAAAATGTGTGAATATGTACACCAATGGAGATAAACAGTCTATTTCACCAGCAAATAAATTCAGGTCATCTCAGGTTTGGTAACCAAACAGGTCATAAGAAAACATGTTTGCGCTCAGATTTTTTAAATTGTAAAATTAAAAAGGAAAAGGGATTGTGGACATATATATATATATACATAGGCCTTAGAAATTTATATATAAGGATAAATGTGTAAATAGATATCTTTGTTGTTGTTTAGTCACTAAGTTGTATCTAACTGTTTGCAACCCCATGGACTATAGCCTGCTAGACTCCTCTGTCTATGGGATTTCCCAGGCAAGCATACTGGAGTGGGTTGCCATTTCCTTCTCCAGGGGATCTTCCCCACCCAGGGATCAAACCTACGTTTCCTGCATGGGCAGGTGGATTCTTTACTGCTGAGCTACCTAGGAAGCACTGCGTGGTATGTGGAACTTTCCTGACCGGGGGGACCAGGGATCAAACCCGTAGCTCCTGCAGTGAAAGCACGGAGTCTTAACCCCTGGACCACCAAGGAAGTCCTCTATTAATTACTGCGGCCAGAAGGCTGGCTACAACGAGAGGGTCCCCACAGGAAAACCAGTTCTTGTTTATTCATTTTCATGAAACAATCAGGTTATACCTATTTGCCGTCGCAGTTAAGTTCTGGGCTTTAAGTGGCGGCTTTTCCAGTTAATGTCATGCAGACACCTGCTCTCTGTGGGTTCCCTGATGCTTAATAAAGCTTGTGCGCCAACTGAAGGACTTTCCGCATTTGTCACATCTGTAGGGTCTCTCTCCAGTATGAATAACCTCATGTCGATGAAGATTTGCCTTAAAGCTAAAGGTTTTCCCACATTCTCTACACTCAGAGAATTCCTCCTTCGTGTGGATCCTTTGATGCTGAATGAGATCGACATTGCGACCAAAGGACTCCCCACATTCGCTGCATTTGTGGGCATCCTGTTTACTGTGAATCTGTTGATGGCTCATGAGGGTTGAGTGCCGGCCAAAGGCTTTTCCACATTGAGCGCACTTGTGGGGTTTCTCTCCACTGTGGATTAACTGATGTCGGATAAGCGTTGAATTCTGACTAAACGTTCTTTCACATTTGCTGCACTTGTAGGGTTTTTCTTTGGTATGGATCCTCTTATGTTCCACGAGATACGCCATCTGACGGAAACACTTTCCACAGTCGTGACATTTATATGGCTTTTTCTGTGGGTGACACTGTTTGTGGACGATCAGAGCGGACTTCTGTTTGAAAGCCTGCCCACATATGTCACACTCAAAGGGATTCTCTGAACTGTGAAGTCTTTGATGTCGAACAAAATTTGCCTGCCGCCGGAAGGCTCTTCCACATTCGTGGCATTCATAAGATTTTGCATTTGTCAGAGTTCTCTTATGCCTCAAAAGCTGTGGTCTCTGATGGTAGGGTTTTCCGTACTCATCGTATTTGCCCTGCTCTGTCCTTGTCTGAGCTCTCCGACTGTGAATAAGGCTAAGGCTTTGAAGGAAGTCCTTACAGCACTCATCACCAGTAGCAGGGAGTGAAAATCCGTAAATGTCCACAAATTCCTTATATTCATGTATCTCTTCTGAAGGCTCCTTGGCTGTTTTCTGCTTTACTGCTGACATCTTCCATAACAATAAATCTTCAGAAGTGTTCTCCTTTGGGGTGAGCTCTTTCGTCTGGAATCTGGCTTCCAAATCTAGCCAAATAAAAAGAATATACAAATTACCTGACTGCTACAGAAGAAAAGGAAAGAAGCAACTGTTTGTGATATGAGAGACTCAAACAAGGCTAAGAAGTGCTCACCTGGTTCCATCGCCATATTAAAGAGCCACTATTCTGATTTTCATAGGACCCTCAGCTTTCAAATCAGAAAGAGCTCTTGACATCATGAACCAACTAACATATGCACAAGTGTGTCAGAGAACATGAGAACTGAACACACCCTTCTCCACTAGTGGGGAAAACAGCTTCCTGTTGGTACCCAGCAGGGTCACATAGCTCTAGGAGAGAGGGAGCATCTTGTACTTTCTAGAGATTCATGTTTTTCACAATTCTGGGAGAAACAACTGCTTTAAAATGGAAGCAGTGTATCAGAGAGAAAAGAAAAGGAACCTGAGAAACAGCACAAAAGCCAATGGAACAGAGCAGTGACTCTCAACCAGGGATGGTCCTGCTGGAGTGTAGTAGGCAGAGGCCAGTGATGCTGCTTGACATCCTGTGAGGCCCAGGATCAAACAGCCCAAAATGTCAACAGAGCTGAGGCTGAGAATCCAAGGAGTGGAGGGATGTGGTAAAGGGTAGAAAGAAGCAGCCATCAGGACTCAGTAAGTAGGAAAAGTCAGGAACATCAAGAAACACCAAGGGAATGTGGAGAACAGAATGAAAGCAAGGGAACAAGAGAAAGTACAGAAAAAGGGTAAGTGATGAGGGTAGAAAAAAGGAGTATCTAGAATGGCCTCAGAGTGAAGAGGAACTAAAGAGCCTCTTGATGAAAGTGAAAGAGGAGAGTGAAAAAGTTGGCTTAAAGCTCAACATTCAGAAAACGAAGATCATGGCATCCGGTCCCATCACTTCATGGGAAATAGACAGGGTAACAGTGGAAACAGTGTCAGACTTTATTTTTCTGGGCTCCAAAATCACTGCAGATGGTGACTGCAACCATGAAATTAAAAGATGCTTACTCCTTGGAAGAAAAGTTATGACCAACCTAGATAGCATATTCAAAAGCAGAGATATTACTTTGCCGACTAAGGTCCGTCTAGTCAAGGCTATGGTTTTTCCAGTAGTCATGAATGGATGTGAGAGTTGGACTGTAAAGAAGGCTGAGCGCTGAAGAATTGATGCTTTTGAACTGTGGTGTTGGAGAAGACTCTTGAGACTCCCTTGGACTGCAAGGAGATCCAACCAGTCCATTCTGAAGATCAGCCCTGGAATTTCTTTGGAAGGAATGATGCTAAAGCTGAAACTCCAGTACTTTGGCCACCTCATGCGAAGAGTTGACTCATTGGAAAAGACTCTGATGCTGGGAGGGATTGGGGGCAGGA
>SJYA01002902.1:40008-82350 GCA_006410615.1 Neotragus moschatus | reverse complement strand
TCATGGGGTCACAAAGAGTCGGACACGACTGAGCGACTGAATTGAGCTGAACTGAGAATGGCCCGAGAGCTGTCAGAAAGCACCAGCCTGCTTCTAGTAGAAATAGGATGAGCTTTATTGCAGGAAAAAGAGGATGAGCTTTGCAGACTTGAAATCCAATCCCAGCTGGGGATTATCTCTGGGGAACAGGGGCAACGATCATACCCACCACCATCAGGGGACAGTAGGGATGGACGAGCAGGAGAACACATGCCAGACTCCGGGCTTGGTATCCAGGTGCAGGTGGGGCCTCCTGGATGGTGTCCCCAACTCTGCATGACCCTCAGGGGCCAGGTCTGCTCCTCACCCACCTGGGTAGGCACTACCGGAAGCCTTCCTAGTCCCCGCTCTCTGCAGATCCAGGGTCCACGGCTCTTCCCACTGTTCCAGCTGACAGATCACCTCAGGTTTGGGAAACTGAAATCCTACTCGTGGGGAAGTAAATGGGATGTGGTGGTTAGCGAGTGGCAGGAGAGGCCCCAGAGCTCAGTCTACCCTGGGGGTCTGGGTTGCAGGGCTGCAGCAACAAGCAGAGATCAGGATAATAATCAGAAGGATTATCTGAGGAGGGGAAGTGGCACCATCTTTGCGAGAGCTCGGCATCTTGATTGAAAGCCTGAACAATATTCGCACTCGTGGACATGGTCATTTCACTCTTAGGAATAGAGCCTAAGGGAAATGAGGACAAAGGTTAACACACCCCAGATGTTCAGCAGAATCCTAACAGTGCAAACTGGAAATAAACCAGATGTCAACAGGGGAAGGATTAAAGTGTAGCCAGATATGATGAAGGCAGAATATGATGAAGGCTAACATGGAATATCCATGAGTTCAAAGGATGTTTCTCAAAACAGGAAAAGGCTCCCTAGGTATTTTAAAGCAGAATACAAAACTCACATGTAGCATGATTCAAAGTTCATGTAAATTATGATCTGAATTTGTTTTTAAAAACTACGTGTGTTAGGGTCTTCCCTGGTGGTCCAGTGGTTAAGAACCTGCCTTGCAACTCAGGGCTCACAGGTTTCCATTCCTGGTCAGGGAATGGACCCCACATGCTGCTGAGCAGCTAAGCCTGTGAACCATGACTAGACAGTCTGTGTGCTCCAATGAAAGATCTTGCATGCCGCAACTAAGACCTGGAGCACCTCCCTCCCAAAAAACTACATGTGTGAGTGTACATATTCACAGATCATCCTCTGCTTAGGACAGGGTAAGTGAAAGTCAGTCGTGTCTGACTCTTCGCAACCCCATGGACTGTGCAGTCCATGGAATTCTCCAGGCCAGAATACTGGAGTGGGTAGCCTTTCCCTTCTCCAGGGGATCTTCCCAACCCAGGGATCGAACCCAGGTCTCCCACATTGCAGGAGGATTCTTTACCAGCTGAGCCACAAGGGAAGCCCAAGAATACTGGAGTGGGTAGCCTATCCCTTCTCCAGCGGATCTTCCTGACCCAGGAATCAAACCAGGGTCTTGACCCAGGAATCAAACCAGGGTCTCCTGCATTGCAGGTGGATTCTTTACCAACCGAGCTATGAGGGAAGCCCATTTACCACAGGATAACTTTCCAATAAAGCCATTCTTCATAAATCCATTGTCTGTTAAAAATTTTGTAAGTTAGAAATGCATTTAATACACCTAAACTACTGAATATCATAGCTTCAGTCTTACCTTAAATATGCCAAGAATAGTTACATTAGCCTGCAGTCGGGCAAAACTGTCTAACACACAGCCTACTTCATAATAAGAATGATGAATATCTCATGTAACTTACTCAATACTGTACTAGTGAAGAACAGAATGGTTTTAAGTGGACTTGTTGGCAACCCTTGTGATCACACAGCTGTCTGGGAGCCGCTGAATGCTTTCAAAACAAAAATAAGCATTAAAGCATCCAGTGGTGGGTGGACAATCACACAAAGGTGGTCAAGAATCTGCCAAGAGTGTTAGCACGGGGTCAAACATACTCCAGAAAGAAAAATCCATCGAGAAACCCCCCTCTGTAGGAGACTGCATTGAATAAGATGAGAGTGGGCTCCCAGGAAGGTGAAAGCTGAGGAGGTACAAAAGTGAAGTCAGGAAAGAATCATCTCCTGCGCACCCAGTGATGTGTAAGCAAAGAAGGAAACCATTTTCAGACAGAAGAAAGAAAAAGGCTTTTCAAGAGAGGAAGAGGTAGACTTTGGAATCTGCATGGGCCGCAATCTTTTCAACTCCTAGAAGTCTTACAGATGTGGAGGATTCAGGCTGGGGGATGAATGTCTTCAAACTCTAAAACAAAAGGAAACTACTCATTATCCACAATCTCTTACTTGAAAACGTTGAGGCCTGATTTGTTTCAGGACTCAAAATTTTTCCAGATTTCAGAAAGGTGACTTGAGTGTGGGTATAGTTTCTATTATGTACCACCCTCAATAGGGGTTGAGCTGAAACCTTAAAAAAATATTCTGATATTTCTGATGCCATACATATATATATATGGAGACCAAATGAGAAAAAGGATGACAAATAGCTTCCTACAGGATAAAATCAGGTTTAACACCTGATGACTTCAGGGTAGGTCTTTTAGCCAAATGAGTTATGATAAAACTGGCTTTCAGAGTTTTTTTTGCTTTGGGCATTGCATGTAAGAAACCAAGGACTTGCGTAGACTCTCAAAGTCAAATCTTAAGCCAACTCATTACCCAAGGAGACGATGTGTCTGTAGTTGTCCAGCATCACGTCCCTGTAGAGGGCCTTCTGAGCCCATTCCAGCGTGTCCCACTCTTCCCTAGTGAAGTAGAGAGCCACGTCCTCAAAGGACAGCAACCCCTGGAAATACAGAGACTCATCACAGCTGCAGCTCTTATCACAGCTCTGTGGGCTATAGTATTATTGTCCTACAGGCAAGGCTCATCTGGTTAATTAGCAGACTCAGGGCTCAACTCAAGCTCTGACCCTCAGGCCACGCATGTTCTTTCTTCCGCACTAGAGTCACACATGTTCTCTCTAGAGGGACACGTGGTCAGTGTGTGATGCTTCTCTGGCCGTTTGGTCTCTGCTGCGGTCATTCAGATAGTTTCAGAACCGAGTCAAATTGTGGGGCACCCAGCTGGTGTCAGAACTGCTCCTTGTGTAGAGACACCCCACGTGCCTGAGGGCAGAGGTGAAGTGCGGAAGCAGAGAAACAGCCGTGTCCTCCCCAGGCACGCGCTCCACCCCCCCGCCTCCCTCCCCGAGGCCAGCAAGGATGCACGGGCTGTTGCTGTCTTTACAGAGACGCCCCCGTGCCTGCCTTCCTCAGTTCCCACTCTCTCTCCACCCCTAACTGGACCAGTTCTGTAAAGAAAACCTACACACGTATCTGCAGTCACCCCAGAAACCCCCTCCTGACTTCAGTCTTCATAGCTCCCCTGGAGTGTCCTTCTGAGCCTCGCGTCAGCCCTTTGCCCATGTGTGAACACAGGGGAGAGCAATACAGTTACCGCAGGAAATCAGAGATTTCACAGAAACGATGATTTTTGAGCTGAGTGTTAACATATGCAGAGGTGAGTTTGCCTGTAGGCCGGGAGAACAGGGGATACACAAGGGGGGGGGGTCGGGGGTGGGGAAGAGCATTCACTTCGCCACGTGCAGGTCCTTTGGTTTCAAGGAAGGCGGGAGATGACACCAGAAAAGCAGGCAGAGCTCTGTGTCCCTCAGCAAATGTGGACACGCTGGGCCACTGGGGTCAAACTGTTCCCCTTGAACTCCCTCCTGTCCAAGACTGGTCTTTACGAATTGTCACATGGCTTCCTCACGTGTCTTCTGACTTTTCACTGACTTTTCAACTTGACTTCTCACAATCACCCTCCCTCTTGTTACCAAATCAGTACCTAAACTTCTACTGTACCTTTTAATGCAAGGGATCAGAATTATATGGGCTTGTTTCCATATCTCCTTCCCTAAACGGCTTGGAAAATCCTTAAGGTAAGAGTCTCTCTCCCAGCACAAAGGACAGAACTACCTGGCACACAGTAGGTACACAAGAATGCTCACTGACAAACATGGAGCAACTGTGGTGATGGCAGCTAACACTTACAGGGCGCTTGAAACATCACGAGCTCCTCTGCCAAGCACTCCGAGAGCCCCGCTTCACTGAATCCTCACATGACAGCTACTGGCATGATAAGGAAACTGTGCCCTAGAGAGATTAGGTGACACGTGGAAAGCAGAGCCTGGATTTCATCCTGTCTGACCCCAGAGTTCAAGCTCTGTACTTCATATCTTCCAAGAAGGAAACACCCCCCAGCTGATAAAGATGGCTCAACCCCAACGGCCATGTGAAAACCACTGCCTGGCCGCTGAGACTACGCTGAGGAGGTGGAGGCAGAGGGAACCCAGCTCACCTTCCATGGGACCGGCAGGGACATGGCTTCCATGGTCTGGTCTCTGAGATGGGGCTGGATCCTGGTCATCAGGCTAAGCTGGAGAGAAAAAGAAGACAATTAAGGTCGGCCCTGAATCAAAGCTCTCTCACTAGACAGACTTTAGACGGGGAATGCCAACGGGGTCAACAAACCTCAGGTAGTACCAAGTCACAGTGCTTGGTATTGGAATGTGGGATTACAATGAAAGCAATAGCTAGAATGGTCTTAGGAATTTCTGATGCTAGATCAATTTCTAATTCTTATCCTAAGAAACCTGCGCCTCTCCCCTCTCCCTCTCTCCAGAATATATTCTTCAGCACCTCAGCGAGAGACTCAATATATCAAGGGACCAGACTATATAGGAAAAAACAGAACTGTAACCTGCAACCTGTAGCTCCAGCCTGGAACCCAAACCGGAAGCAACGTGGCAACAGGGGCCCAATCAGGACTTGGGTGGCAAGTGTGAACTTGTCCCTAACAGGTGCCCTCTCCTCCATCCAGGGCCAGCAGAGAAAGTCGGGTGTGCTCCCCTACCAAATCACAGAGGGCGTCCCGCCTTTTTTTTCCAAGCAAGGTTTTATGAGGGCCGCTCCTGCAGCAGCGGGGAGCAAGAACAAACAGGTTCCCCTGCTTGCTCGCTCCCGAGGCCGGGTGGAGGGGGTCCTGCTTCTTTTACTTACCCTGCCTCCAGCTTTTCCAAGCCGATCTCCTCAAAACTCAGCAGAGTTGAGTTTTCCCTTTTTTCCACACTAAAGTTTCTCCTGCTTGCTTTCGAGTCTCTGCCGAACGTGATGGTGGCCAGTTCACTCAGTATAGCAAGCTCTGCCTGAAGAGCCTTTGCCTGCTCTCATTTGGGTGGTCTTAGTTTATTTCTATGTCACACAGAATCAGCTCAGAGTATAACAATGATTTTAGGGAAGTTATCAGAGATTTTAGGCTACATATGACATACAAAGAGCTAACTGCTGTCAAAGGGGCTTCCCAGGCGGCTCAAGTGATAAAGAAGCCACCTTGCAATGCAAGAGATGCAGGAGATTCTGGTTCGATCCCTGGGTTGGGGAGATCCCCTGGAGGAGGAAAAGGAAACACGCTCCAGTATTCTTGTCTGGAATACTCCATGGACAGAGAAGCCTGGCAGATGGGTCCACGGGGTCTCAAAGAGTTGGACACCAACTGAGCAGGCACAGCTGTTGTCAAAAGAAAATTCAGAGGACTTTACTTGATATGAACAGTTTATGGAGTGAAAACCAAACTGCGAGCAAGAAGGCTTCAAAATGGAAAGTCTTAAGAAGTTAGGCTCTCCGCACTTATCCTTCAGTTTATAAAACATGTAAATGGGCGGCAGAATAAGCCACTCCCTAATATACCACTTTGGAAAACTGATTATTTTGAGCTGCAGGTGCTTAAAAAACAGCTGCTTTTTAAGAATGGTGGGTGGGCAAAAGGAGAATTCCTGGGTGGTCTGGTGGTTAGGATTCAGTGCTTTCCTTGTTGGGGATCAGGTTCAATCCCTGGTTGGGGGGACTAAGATCTCACAAGCCATGTGGACTCACTTGTGCTAAGCCCCATGTCAGCAAACTGACACCTAATACTTAGCCTAACTGCAGTTTCAGCCTCTTCCAGGTATAGAACCTCCCTCCCCTTGCCCTAGGACTTCCCCAGTGGCTCAGTGGTAAAGAATCCAACTGCAATGAAGGAGACGTGGGTTCAATCCCTGAGTTAAGAACATCCCTTGGAGAAGGAAGTGGCAACCCACTCCAGTATTCTTGCCACAGAAATCTCATGGACAGAGGAGCCTGGTGGGCTATAGTTCATGGGGTCTCAAAAGAGTCATGACTTTCAAGAGAGTCTTAAGAGACACAACTTAGCAACTAAACAACTCCCTTCCCTATGAAGATTGCATTTATAATAGACCTGAATTCTAAGCCATCTCAGGGGTTAATCATTTTTCCTTGGGAATCTCCATGTTTATACAAGGTAAGTGTGCGTGCATGTGCGGGTGTGTCCGACTCTTTGTGACCCTTTGTGGACTGCAGCCTGCCAGGCTCCTCTGTCCATGTAATTTTCCAAGCAAGAATATTGACCCAAGGTTTGAACCCATGTTTCTTGCATCTTCTGCACTGGCACGTGGATTCTTTACCACGGTGCCACCTGGGAAGCCTCTTACCTGAGGTATACATGTTAAGAAACTTGTTTGTTTTCATTTTTTATTGCAGGAATCTCAGCTAAGTACTCAGAAGGGTAGAGAGAAAATTATTTTCCTCCTGTGCACAGGAATGAGGAAGTACATTGTTTTCTCTTGGGACTGGTTACTAGAACTGNCACGGTGCCACCTGGGAAGCCTCTTACCTGAGGTATACATGTTAAGAAACTTGTTTGTTTTCATTTTTTATTGCAGGAATCTCAGCTAAGTACTCAGAAGGGTAGAGAGAAAATTATTTTCCTCCTGTGCACAGGAATGAGGAAGTACATTGTTTTCTCTTGGGACTGGTTACTAGAACTGACGGTCCTTTCAGAAGAGTACCAGGGTACAAGGTTATTTGTTTGTAGCTGCTAGGAAGCTGCAAGGTTACCCAGACGTGAAGAAAGCTTAAGTTTCCTTTAAGGACAGAGCCAGCTCTTCATAGGAAATTAGGACAGTTAAAGTTTTGGTTTTGCAACTCTGGGTAGTTGGCCTGGGAATATACTTAAACTGTGGCCTCCACTTTGATTCTTCTTTAATAAATCTAATGTTTCTCTCAGGGAGTACACAAATGATGAGATACAGAGGATTTCTATTTTTTTCTAGTGTCTTTCTGGCCACTGGCAAACCTTGTTTTACGTAAGTGCATTTTTAAGAAAGTCTGTCACATTTTGTTCTCCTTCCTTAAAAACATTGTTCGTAAGCCCTACTGCCTCTTAAACAAGGAGGCACTTGTGATCAATGGCTCCATGGCTGGGGAAGGGGCATGGACCCTTTTACTATCTAAAGTAAATTACCTGCTGTGAGCACTGTGCATTTGGAACTCAGAATCCATAATTCAATTTATAACAAAATCTGCAATGCAGGAGACCTGGGTTGGATCCCTGGGTGCAGATGATTCCCCTGGAGAAGGGAATAGCTACCCATTTTTTTTTTTTTTTAATGTGCATTTATTTGGCTGTACAGGGTCTGAGTTGCAGCATGTGTGATCTGGGATCAAGCCCAGGCCCCCTGCATTGGGAACGCAGGGTCTTAGCCACTGGACCACCAGGGAAGTTCCACACTCCAGTATTCTTGCCTGGAGAATTCCACGGACAGAGAAGCTTGGTGGGCCACAGTCCATGGGGGTCGCGAAGAGTCGGACAGGACTGAGCGACTAACAAACAAAGCCAAAGCAAACAATAGTATTAACCAGCCATTCATTCATCGGACTCTGTACTCTAAAGCCAGAAGACCTGACATGATACTCAGAGGCTGGCGTCTTCAGGAAGTCTCTCGGTAAATGCCCTGAAGACCGGGGGTTTGGAGGGGCGTGGGGGGCACGGGATTCGAAGGAAAGGGGGTTGTCTCTCCAGCCCTCACACCTGTGGCGGGGCCACCGTGGCTTCCCCTGGCACCCCACTCCGCCCATCACACTAGCTCTTTTCTCCCCAAACCTCCGCGCCTCCGACCCCCGCCGCGCCTCCTCCTCCAGGAAGTCCTCAGGATGCACCTGCGGCTGCCATGGAGCTGGCCTCCATTATGGAGGTGCCAGGCCAGACTCGGAATTAGGTCGGCACCTCGGCTAACCTCCACCTGAGGTGTCCATGCGGAAGATCCCTGTGCCTGTCGCCCGATCACTAGCGCAGGCCGAGCAGAGCGTCCCCGCCCGAGGACCTTCTAGGAAGCTCGGAGGAGTCACAACTCTCTGATCGGGGTAAGCGATGGGGCGGGTCGCGGGGAGTGTGCGAGTAAGGGGGCGGGGCACTCACGTCTCTTCGCAACTGCCGCTTCTGGTCGGAGCCAATCAACAGCCGCAGATGGAGTGGTCTAGGCCACGTGATTCCCAGGTTGGTTACACCAAGTACTTTCCTTTCCCACCGATTGTAGCAACATCTCCAGGAGTGAACCCTTGTGTAGCTGGGTATTTTTAAACCCTCCTTTTGAAAGTCCAGAGTGACTTTTTAGAGAGCAAAAAAATTTAAAAAATTAAATGTAATGAATAATACACACGTATGCTATTAGCATAAAAATATTCATCTGATATTATGTTATCCGGAATTTACTTTTCTACTTAATGCTGTTGTTTAAAGAAAGAGAAGACTTAGTGGCAATTAATTATAATTGATAGTAGGACTAATTAATCTTTTTTATGATTCCATATGTCCAAAGAATGTTCAAACTATAGCACAATTGTACTCATCTCATATGCTAGTAAGTAATGCTCAAAATTCTCCAAGCCAGGCTTCAACAGTACCTGAACCATGAACTTCCAGATGTTCAAGCTGGATTTAGAAAAGGCAGAAGAACCAGAGATCAAATTGCCAATATCCGTTGGATCATAGAAAAGGCAAGGGAATTCCAGAAAAACATCTATTTCTTTTATTGATTACGTCAAAGCCTTTGACTGTGTAGATCACAACAAATTGGAAAATTCTTCAGGAGATAAGAATACCAGACCACGTTATGTGCCTCTGGAGAAATCTATATGTAGGTCAAGAAGCAACAGTGAGAACCAAACATGGAACAACAAACTGGTTCCAAATTGGGAAAAGAGTACGTCAAGGCTGTACACTGTCACTCTGCTTATTTAACTTACATGCAGAGTACATCATGTGAAGTGCCGGGCTGGATGAAGCACAAGCTGGAATCCAGATTGCTAGGAGAAATATCAATAACCTCGGATACGCAGATGACATCACCCTTACAGCAGAAAGTGAAGAAGAACTAAACAGCCTCTTGATGAAAGTGAAAGAAGAGAGTGATAAAGCTGGCTTAAAACTCAACATTCAAAAAAGGAAGATCATGGCATCCAGTCCCATCACTTCATGGCAAATAGATGGGGAAACAATGGAAACAGTGACAGATTTAATTTTCTTGGGTTCCAGAATCATTGCAGATGATGATTGCAGCCATGAGATTAAAAGACACTTGCTCCTTGCAAGAAAAGCTATGAACAGCCTAGATAGCATATTAAAAAGCAGAGACATTATTTTGCTAACAAAGGTCCATCTAGTCAAAGCTATGGTTTTTCTAGTAGTCACTTATGGATGTGAGAGTTGGATTATAAAGAAAGCTGAGCAACTGAAGAACTGGTGCTTTTGAACTGTGGTGTTGCAGAAGACTTTTGAGAGTCTCTTGTACTGCAAGGAGATCAAACCAGTCAATGGTAAAATAAATCAGTCCTGAATATTCATGGGAAGGATTGATACTGAAGCTGAAACTCCAACGCTTTGGCTAACTGATTGCGGAAAAACTGACTCCTTGGAAAAGACTCTGATGCTGGGAAAGATTGAAGGCAGGAGGAGAAGGGGATGACAGGATGAGGTGGTTGGATGGCATCACCGACTTGATGGGCATGAGTTTGAGCAAGCTCTGGGAGATGGTGATAGACAGGGAAGCCTGGAGTGCTGCAGTCCAAAGATTCAGGACTTTTGGGGTTGCAAAGAGTTGGACACGACTGAGTGGCAGAACTGATGATTCCATATACATAATAAAGAAGAAAAATACAGATTGTGTGAAATTTCCCTTTAAGTCTTTACTACTTTGGGCCATATGTATATGTATAGTTTTTAAAATCCATTTGCAGTTTTTAAAGTGAACTCTCTACATTGTATTTGGATATTTTTCTTCTGAGGTACCAGGTTATGGATTTTGATCTCAACACCTCTAATGCTTGCTTGGTATTTCCCTCCAACTCCAACCCACTGGCTGAAATGTAGAGTCGGGAATGGGAAATGAGAAGACACACTTATATGTTAGTGCCTCAGCTATCTATCCAACACTAGGCTGTTCATCCTGGGGTAAAGGAAAACAATAGATAGCTTTGCTTATGTGGTATTTTATTCACAAGACAAGTCATCTTTGGGTTGTGGATTCCTTCCTTCATCTGGTGTAGTTGCTTATTTATTGGCAAAAACAACTCTTTATTCAGACTGTTTTCAAGCTGATGTACAGGAAAGTACCCTTCCTTGTCTCAGCCCAGAGCTCCCAGTTCAGATCAGGGCTTTCCTTGTCCCTCCCTTCCCTGGAAGAGCCTGCTCCAACTCCATGGGAATGCACAGTTTCTTTAGGGCCCTGATCACACGCCCTTCTAGTGTAAATCTGTGCTGCATTGTCCACCTTCTTCCCTCCACCATCCTGGTGTGGGAATCACTGCCGACCTAAAATCTCAGCATCTGGCCCCCTGCCCCAAGTAAATCCAGACACTCCTGTTACAGGTTGGATAGCTTTTCCTTTGAGTTTGAAATAGCTCAGAAACTTCAAAGTTCCCTTGGAATTTTTTTGACTTCATTCTGGGGGAAAACACTGCCTTTCTCATTTTTCTGCTTTAAATTCTTTATTATCTCTGCCTCCCCCTGTAAAGTCCTCTTGCAAGGGGTGGATTTGAGGCAGTAGGTAGATGGGTATCCCCCCCACCCCGGGGTGAGCAGTTGAAAATTCATTTCCGGTGCACCAGTACTGCAAGATGAGAATAGGACAACTGAGAGAGGAGGCTGGGACCTGCCCAGACAGAAGGTAAGCGACCACATATTTCTCATGCTCTATGTCAAGGAGAATTTCTGACTAGAAAGCTCCTTGGAGGTTAACAGGGGAGTGATGCCAAGCTACCAATAGGTCTCTTTGCTGGAATCCATCTTGGCTGAGAGATGCCTGCAAACGTGAGGGAAGACCCTGAGATACACCAAATAAGGACTCTGGACCAGGCAAATAAAAATGATTGGCCAAAGAAAAACTGGAAGAAATGTCCCATAACAGTGATTTAAACTACCACAAGGGTGTGGTTCTCTCTG
Source organism: Neotragus moschatus (assembly GCA_006410615.1). Classification (NCBI taxonomy): domain Eukaryota; kingdom Metazoa; phylum Chordata; class Mammalia; order Artiodactyla; family Bovidae; genus Neotragus; species Neotragus moschatus. The sequence continues at coordinate 70,972 of SJYA01002902.1, read as the reverse complement.
AGCCCACTGTGTGTCTATCCACATGTACTGTACTCTTTCCTTCTAATAAACACTACATGTTTCACTGCTTTCCCTCTTTGTGGGGAGTTTTTCTGCAAAGCCAGTGGGCCAGGGCCTTGTCACCAGCCACTGGTCTAGTGGCCAGGATTCAGCTCTGTCATTCCGTGACCTCAGGAGCTGAAACCCTGCTCCAAGCCTCTGCAGGCTGAGGCCACCTGAGATCAGATTCACCCCTCAGCCTCACTATCTTGGCCCCTGGAGGGCAGTGCCTGCTGCCCAGCTCCCAGGGAGGCTGCATCCTCCTCCCGGTCCTGGGATTCTAAAGAGCCCACCCCTCACCCACGACCCCCACCCCCAGCCCCGTGTCCTCCTGTCCTCCTCTGGCAGGTCTTTCTGCTCCACAGGCCCCCCCTTCGTAGTCAGCCCTTCCCCTAACTCCTTGTAGGGCGGTGTAGTTTCTTATGACCAAGGTAATCAAATCGTTCAACAAGGATGAACCACTCCGGAGCTATGAGTTTTCTGGTATCTCAGGTAAAAGACCAAACCTCTTCTATGCCTGACACTGGTGAGTTTCCTCCCCCAGGTAGATTCTGTAGTGTAAAAGTAAGCTGGTGCCATACATCCAGGATTTGCAGGGTTTCTTTCCTGTTGGGGTTGGAGGCTGCCTCACACACGCTGCACTCTAGGGTCTGTCTCTCCTGTGGTTGGTTCCTCTGGTGCTCATCCAGGTGTGAGCTTTACCTGAAGCTTTTCCCACATTCTCCACAAGAACCGAGGTTTCTCTTCAGTGCCGTCACCTGGTGCTGATGAGAATACTGAGCTCTGTGTGAAGCTGCTTTGCCACTGTAACTACATTTTGTGCTTTTTTTAGTGTGGATTCTCTGATGCACCTTCTGAGCGGTGCATGAAAGGTTTTCTGATAGTCAAGGCGGAGATGTGGCCTCTCCCTCGTGTTTGGCATGGTGAGGCATGACCAGGGCTAAAGCTGTTCTTGCACTCACCACCCACTTGGAGTGTCTCCTGGCTGTGGACCTCCAGGTCTGCTCTGGCTAGAGCTTTCCTCACATCCCTTACATGGGTAGGGCTTCTCTCTGGCTTGTGTCTTCTGATGGCACAGGGGCTCTGCCAGAACTCTTCCCATTCTCCCCTGTGTCATTTATGAGACAACAGAAATATTGTTTCCGGGTTATTTTCCCAGGTGTCTCTCTAGGCATTTCCTCAGTGCCTGATTTCACAGCCTTGCCTATTATCACTGGCATGCTGTTTGGTTTCTCCTAATAATGTCCTGGAAGTTTCACTCCCCCCAACCCCCACCATTTTCTGTTTTGAAGCCTTTTCATTCTTTTTTTTCCTTTCATCTTAGAATCTAAAGGAAAAAGTAAGACGTAGATGTGGTAGTCTTGAAATGGGACTTGCCACTGGAGCGGCGGACGGTTGGAACAATGACATTAGGCTAGGCTGAAGCACAAGTATTTCTGAATATAGGACTTTAGAGGGGTCAAAGGCAAAGACAGCAGAAGGGATGGATGCTTGCCTGTGTCTAAACAACCCATAAGTAAAGTCTTTTCATAGGCCATGTTCATATGGTCGGTTCTGAATGTTCACTTTATAGTCTTGTACTCAGCTCTTCTGTTAAGCCTTATTTGGTCACTTCTGCCTCCCTCTGCTCTACGATCCCTCATTTAGCTGAAACCACTCATTTATAATCCCTCCTTCTCTCTCTTCCTTTCCCACTTCTTTCTCAGACGTGTGTAGCACTTCCTCTATGTGAGGCACTCTTCAGGGTGCATTTCACAGCCATATGTGAAATAGATATGCAGGTCCGTTAGACGTTCTGCCATCACTCACCTGTGACTCCATCCCTCATGTCAAAAAGCCTCAATTTCAGCACCTCCAAGCCAGGGCCAGGCGCCTCACCACCACTTCTGCGGGAGTTCAGGTTGGGTGCATGTGACGCAAGTCTGGCTGCGCTTTGGGCAGCCGTTAGCAGCGAGTCCTGCCTCCAGGCCGGAGGTGGTGGTGCAGGGCAGAGGACAGTGGGAGGGAGGAGCGCCGGGCACGTGTGTTTACTGGATGCCCCGCCCCCATTTGCATTTACCAGCTTGACTGGGGTCTTGATGTAAAGCCGGCAGACCTCTGTTAGATCCCTGGGGATGGGCGTCCAGTTTGACAATAGACTTAATTATGCCCTTTATAGCTTTTTTTTCCTAGTGAAAGATTCAGTCCAAAGTAGTACATTGCATTTAATTGTCATGTCTCTTTAATCTCCTTTAACCATTTACAAAGATCATCTCAAAATGCATCATAGACCTAAATGTAAAATCTAAAACTTCTATAAAACAGCTGGATGAAAACAGAAATTTGTGGCCGTGGATTAGGCAAAGATTTCTTAGGCAGAACACACAAAGAATGAACCATATAAGAAAAAAACCTGATAACTGAAGTTGATCAAAATTTCAAAATTTTGCTCTTCAAACACTGTTAAGAAAATGAAAAGAGAAGCCACAGACTGGGAGAAAACATTTGTAAAACACAGGTGTGATCATTTTAAAACAATATATAAAAATAATTCTTATTCATGAATGAGACACTTGAATTTTTAAAATGTACAACAACAACAAAAAATGTGCAACAGATGTGAACTTCAACAAAGGAAGATATGCACAGCCATAAACATGTGAAAAGATGCTCAAATGATTATCCACTAGGGAAGTGGGAATTAATGCCATGAGATACTATTAAACTTGATACAAAGCTAAAATAAAAACCCGACAATGCAAAATGCTGACCCAGATAGAGAGGAACTATAAATTTCACACACTGCTGGAGGAAATGCATAAAATTAAATGTATGTTTACCATATGAGCCAATAATTCCACTGCTAGCTGTTACCAAAGAAATATATGTCCACACAAATTCCTGTATACAAATATTTATAGCAGCTTTGTTCATAATAGTAAAAAAATTGAAAAAACTAAATATCTATCAGCTGAAGAATTGAAGCTAATTGATACACATACATACCATGGGACATTACTCACTATTAAACTACCAATGCATACAGTAATATGGATAGATTGCAAAAGCATTATGCTAAGAGAAAAAAGCCAAATACATGACATTCTGGAAAAGACAAAACCATCAGTAGTACAGGAGAAGGACTGAACAACAAAGCCATGAAAGACCTTTTAGGGATGAAGGATGTTTTATATCTTGATTGCAGGGGTCACTCCACAATTGTATACCTCTGTCAAGACTCAACAAGCCATACACCAAAAGGGGTGAATTTTACTAGAAGTAAATCATATCTCAATAAAGCTGAATTTTTTAAACAGAAAATAATAGCAAAAGTGAACTGTGACTTCCCTGGTCGTTCAGTGGTTAAGAATCTGCCTTGTAAGGCAGGAGACCTGAGTTTGATCCCTGGTTAGGAAACTACAATCTTACAATCTGCGGCACTACCCAAGAAAACACCCCAACGCAGCCAATAAACAAAAAACAGAGAAGGAAGAGCAAGCAGGCACATAGATGGTGAGAAACTAAACCTGAAAGGGGCTTTGCCCACAAGAAGCAAGGCAGCAGCAGTAGACAAGGTGACAGATTTGAGTATAAAACCAAGACTGTTAAGAGCACTATTTTAAAAATTTGGTGGTAATTCATAGAAATATATTTTACATCATTATCCTGCATACACATATATTCATGTAACAATGTCAAAGCACAATACTTACTATATAGGAAAATGAAACCTAGTAATCTCAATCATAATCTTATTAATACTTAAATACAATACACAAAGAATATCTGCTGCTGCTGCTGCTAAGTCGCCTTAGTCGTTTCCGACTCTGTGGGACCCCATAGATGGCAGCCCATCAGGCTCCCCTGTCCCCAGGATTCTCCAGGAGTGGATTGCCATTTCCTTCTCCAATGCAAGTACAAAAACCTGAGTTCATAAAGCTTGTATTTAATGTGATGAGTGTGCTTGCCTGTTCATCAGTTCATGCCAGTCAGGCACACACGAAGACAAGGCCACACGCATGTCAGGTGCGCTATTAAGCCTATTTCTTTTTTGTGTGTTTAATCGTGTCAAGATTGAAAATCCTAGTTCACACAAATAGGTAGATGTGAATGGTAATAATAGCAATATACTCTTTCTACTTAGCAGTGGNCCCCCCCACCCCGGGGTGAGCAGTTGAAAATTCATTTCTGGTGCACCAGTACTGCAAGATGAGAATAGGACAATTGAGAGAGGAGGCTGGGACCTGCCCAGACAGAAGGTAAGCGACCACATATTTCTCATGCTCTATGTCAAGGAGAATTTCTGACTAGAAAGCTCCTTGGAGGTTAACAGGGGAGTGATGCCAAGCTACCAATAGGTCTCTTTGCTGGAATCCATCTTGGCTGAGAGATGCCTGCAAACGTGAGGGAAGACCCTGAGATACACCAAATAAGGACTCTGGACCAGGCAAATAAAAATGATTGGCCAAAGAAAAACTGGAAGAAATGTCCCATAAAAGTGATTTAAACTACCACAAGGGTGTGGTTCTCTCTGAGCCCACTGTGTGTCTATCCACATGTACTGTACTCTTTCCTTCTAATAAACACTACATGTTTCACTGCTTTCCCTCTTTGTGGGGAGTTTTTCTGCAAAGCCAGTGGGCCAGGGCCTTGTCACCAGCCACTGGTCTAGTGGCCAGGATTCAGCTCTGTCATTCCGTGACCTCAGGAGCTGAAACCCTGCTCCAAGCCTCTGCAGGCTGAGGCCACCTGAGATCAGATTCACCCCTCAGCCTCACTATCTTGGCCCCTGGAGGGCAGTGCCTGCTGCCCAGCTCCCAGGGAGGCTGCATCCTCCTCCCGGTCCTGGGATTCTAAAGAGCCCACCCCTCACCCACGACCCCCACCCCCAGCCCCGTGTCCTCCTGTCCTCCTCTGGCAGGTCTTTCTGCTCCACAGGCCCCCCCTTCGTAGTCAGCCCTTCCCCTAACTCCTTGTAGGGCGGTGTAGTTTCTTATGACCAAGGTAATCAAATCGTTCAACAAGGATGAACCACTCCGGAGCTATGAGTTTTCTGGTATCTCAGGTAAAAGACCAAACCTCTTCTATGCCTGACACTGGTGAGTTTCCTCCCCCAGGTAGATTCTGTAGTGTAAAAGTAAGCTGGTGCCATACATCCAGGATTTGCAGGGTTTCTTTCCTGTTGGGGTTGGAAGCTGCCTCACACACGCTGCACTCTAGGGTCTGTCTCTCCTGTGGTTGGTTCCTCTGGTGCTCATCCAGGTGTGAGCTTTACCTGAAGCTTTTCCCACATTCTCCACAAGAACCGAGGTTTCTCTTCAGTGCTGTCACCTGGTGCTGATGAGAATACTGAGCTCTGTGTGAAGCTGCTTTGCCACTGTAACTACATTTTGTGCTTTTTTTAGTGTGGATTCTCTGATGCACCTTCTGAGCGGTGCATGAAAGGTTTTCTGATAGTCAAGGCGGAGATGTGGCCTCTCCCTCGTGTTTGGCATGGCGAGGCATGACCAGGGCTAAAGCTATTCTTGCACTCACCACCCACTTGGAGTGTCTCCTGGCTGTGGACCTCCAGGTCTGCTCTGGCTAGAGCTTTCCTCACATCCCTTACATGGGTAGGGCTTCTCTCTGGCTTGTGTCTTCTGATGGCACAGGGGCTCTGCCAGAACTCTTCCCATTCTCCCCTGTGTCATTTATGAGACAACAGAAATATTGTTTCCGGGTTATTTTCCCAGGTGTCTCTCTAGGCATTTCCTCAGTGCCTGATTTCACAGCCTTGCCTATTATCACTGGTATGCTGTTTGGTTTCTCCTAATAATGTCCTGGAAGTTTCACTCCCCCCAACCCCCACCATTTTCTGTTTTGAAGCCTTTTCATTCTTTTTTTTCCTTTCATCTTAGAATCTAAAGGAAAAAGTAAGACGTAGATGTGGTAGTCTTGAAATGGGACTTGCCACTGGAGCGGCGGACGGTTGGAACAATGACATTAGGCTAGGCTGAAGCACAAGTATTTCTGAATACAGGACTTTAGAGGGGTCAAAGGCAAAGACAGCAGAAGGGATGGATGCTTGCCTGTGTCTAAACAACCCATAAGTAAAGTCTTTTCATAGGCCATGTTCATATGGTCGGTTCTGAATGTTCACTTTATAGTCTTGTACTCAGCTCTTCTGTTAAGCCTTATTTGGTCACTTCTGCCTCCCTCTGCTCTACGATCCCTCATTTAGCTGAAACCACTCATTTATAATCCCTCCTTCTCTCTCTTCCTTTCCCACTTCTTTCTCAGACGTGTGTAGCACTTCCTCTATGTGAGGCACTCTTCAGGGTGCATTTCACAGCCATATGTGAAATAGATATGCAGGTCCGTTAGACGTTCTGCCATCACTCACCTGTGACTCCATCCCTCATGTCAAAAAGCCTCAATTTCAGCACCTCCAAGCCAGGGCCAGGCGCCTCACCACCACTTCTGCGGGAGTTCAGGTTGGGTGCATGTGACGCAAGTCTGGCTGCGCTTTGGGCAGCCGTTAGCAGCGAGTCCTGCCTCCAGGCCGGAGGTGGTGGTGCAGGGCAGAGGACAGTGGGAGGGAGGAGCGCCGGGCACGTGTGTTTACTGGATGCCCCGCCCCCATTTGCATTTACCAGCTTGACTGGGGTCTTGATGTAAAGCCGGCAGACCTCTGTTAGATCCCTGGGGATGGGCGTCCAGTTTGACAATAGACTTAATTATGCCCTTTATAGCTTTTTTTTCCTAGTGAAAGATTCAGTCCAAAGTAGTACATTGCATTTAATTGTCATGTCTCTTTAATCTCCTTTAACCATTTACAAAGATCATCTCAAAATGCATCATAGACCTAAATGTAAAATCTAAAACTTCTATAAAACAGCTGGATGAAAACAGAAATTTGTGGCCGTGGATTAGGCAAAGATTTCTTAGGCAGAACACACAAAGAATGAACCATATAAGAAAAAAACCTGATAACTGAAGTTGATCAAAATTTCAAAATTTTGCTCTTCAAACACTGTTAAGAAAATGAAAAGAGAAGCCACAGACTGGGAGAAAACATTTGTAAAACACAGGTGTGATCATTTTAAAACAATATATAAAAATAATTCTTATTCATGAATGAGACACTTGAATTTTTAAAATGTACAACAACAACAAAAAATGTGCAACAGATGTGAACTTCAACAAAGGAAGATATGCACAGCCATAAACATGTGAAAAGATGCTCAAATGATTATCCACTAGGGAAGTGGGAATTAATGCCATGAGATACTATTAAACTTGATACAAAGCTAAAATAAAAACCCGACAATGCAAAATGCTGACCCAGATAGAGAGGAACTATAAATTTCACACACTGCTGGAGGAAATGCATAAAATTAAATGTATGTTTACCATATGAGCCAATAATTCCACTGCTAGCTGTTACCAAAGAAATATATGTCCACACAAATTCCTGTATACAAATATTTATAGCAGCTTTGTTCATAATAGTAAAAAAATTGAAAAAACTAAATATCTATCAGCTGAAGAATTGAAGCTAATTGATACACATACATACCATGGGACATTACTCACTATTAAACTACCAATGCATACAGTAATATGGATAGATTGCAAAAGCATTATGCTAAGAGAAAAAAGCCAAATACATGACATTCTGGAAAAGACAAAACCATCAGTAGTACAGGAGAAGGACTGAACAACAAAGCCATGAAAGACCTTTTAGGGATGAAGGATGTTTTATATCTTGATTGCAGGGGTCACTCCACAATTGTATACCTCTGTCAAGACTCAACAAGCCATACACCAAAAGGGGTGAATTTTACTAGAAGTAAATCATATCTCAATAAAGCTGAATTTTTTAAACAGAAAATAATAGCAAAAGTGAACTGTGACTTCCCTGGTCGTTCAGTGGTTAAGAATCTGCCTTGTAAGGCAGGAGACCTGAGTTTGATCCCTGGTTAGGAAACTACAATCTTACAATCTGCGGCACTACCCAAGAAAACACCCCAACGCAGCCAATAAACAAAAAACAGAGAAGGAAGAGCAAGCAGGCACATAGATGGTGAGAAACTAAACCTGAAAGGGGCTTTGCCCACAAGAAGCAAGGCAGCAGCAGTAGACAAGGTGACAGATTTGAGTATAAAACCAAGACTGTTAAGAGCACTATTTTAAAAATTTGGTGGTAATTCATAGAAATATATTTTACATCATTATCCTGCATACACATATATTCATGTAACAATGTCAAAGCACAATACTTACTATATAGGAAAATGAAACCTAGTAATCTCAATCATAATCTTATTAATACTTAAATACAATACACAAAGAATATCTGCTGCTGCTGCTGCTAAGTCGCCTTAGTCGTTTCCGACTCTGTGGGACCCCATAGATGGCAGCCCATCAGGCTCCCCTGTCCCCAGGATTCTCCAGGAGTGGATTGCCATTTCCTTCTCCAATGCAAGTACAAAAACCTGAGTTCATAAAGCTTGTATTTAATGTGATGAGTGTGCTTGCCTGTTCATCAGTTCATGCCAGTCAGGCACACACGAAGACAAGGCCACACGCATGTCAGGTGCGCTATTAAGCCTATTTCTTTTTTGTGTGTTTAATCGTGTCAAGATTGAAAATCCTAGTTCACACAAATAGGTAGATGTGAATGGTAATAATAGCAATATACTCTTTCTACTTAGCAGTGGAAATTCCTCTTTAATCTTAATCCAGAACGCTGATAAACTTAATGTCTTATAATAATTCCTCAGCGTGAATGATGAACCGAGCTGCAATCATTCATTCTCTTCTTCAGGCACCAAATTTAACTCAATGATTGATTCTGGGGTTTGAAAAGCAAATGGATCTTTTATCCAGATATTTTCCTTTAATGATGCAAATTTCTCTTCTGGAAAGTAATGATGTAAAGTTTGAGACAAAGAAGTGAGATGTAATAATATCTCTGATTTTATTTCCTTTAAGCATTCTTCATTAATAATGTTCTCTTCAATGTGTTTCAACAATGTAGGGAACAAATAGTAGCTAGAACGATTACTTTTAAGTCTAGTTTGCCATAACAAGAACATCTTTTGGAATCCTCGAATGTGTTCAAGATACTGAAATATATCATTGTTTTTCCCTTGTAGTTTCAAACTTAATTCATTTAAAATGCCAAAAATATCACTTAAATATGCCAATTTTGATACCCAAACATCATCTTCAAAAATATTTGCCAAATGAGATTGCTTTTCAATGAGAAAAATGTAAATCTCATGCCTGAGTTCATATACTCTGCTCAATACTTTTCCTTGAGACAACCAACAAACTTCTGTATGAAACAGTGAGTGTGGTTCTCTCTGATCTCTGAACAAAATATTTCAAGAAGTTGGCTATTCAATGAGCTTCCTTTACTAAAATTAACAATTTTCACTGCATTTTTCAACACATTCATTAGGCTTGGTGGGATTTCTTTGGATACCAAAGCTTCTCGGTGAATAAAACAATGATTCCAAAGAACATTGTTGTGGGTGGCTTCTAACAAGTTTTCAAGAAGTCTGCTATGTTTCCCAGTCATATTTGCTGCTGCATCGCTTGAGATTCCTTTACAGTTTCTCCAGTTTAATTTATATTGACCAACAACGCACTAATCTCATTCAGTGAATACATCTAATCCGGTCACCTGTGAATTTAAATTTAAACAACACAACAGAGCGTCTATAAAATCACCTTGCCACATATATCTGACATATGCNTTGCTGCTGCATCGCTTGAGATTCCTTTACAGTTTCTCCAGTTTAATTTATATTGACCAACAACGCACTAATCTCATTCAGTGAATACATCTAATCCGGTCACTTGTGAATTTAAATTTAAACAACACAACAGAGCGTCTATAAAATCACCTTGCCACATATATCTGACATATGCCAAGAGTGTGGGACCACTAGCAGTACCAGTGCTCTCACCAGGCTGGATTGCAAAATCGATACCAGACTGGAGCTGTGTCATACGCATTGCTTCTCAATGTTTTGCAATAGTACAAATTCGACGAGATACTGTATTATCACTAAGAGGTATAGTTCTTAATCTGTCAGCTGATTTATCGTCAAAGATGGTACGTACCATATCCATGCATGCTGGGAGAATAATTTTTTCAGCAGCTGTGGGAGCCATTTTCTCTTTTGCCACTCGATACGCCGCTAAATAGGATGATAACAAGGCTCTCTCATTCATAGTTGTGGAACGACGAAGAAATTGCGGTGATAACTCTATGTTACTTCTTTCTGTTGGCAAACGGTCTTCTTCACCATCTTCCCCTTCCTCCTCCACTTTTGCTATCACTATGCCTTCCATCTCTCGGGGAGCCTGGGGAGACCAATCTGCAGCCTTCCCGGATTCAGCAGTCATTCATTGCTCAGCTTCTAAGAACTGGCTCACTTAATCCAAAGAGGGTCTGTCCGCAGGACTTTCCTTCTTGTCCGACATGTTTTATGAGCTCCGTTTTTGCTATCCTGCAGGGTTGAGAAATTTAATAGCTGTATTAAAAGGTAATATTGTATTGCTATGGGGCTAACGCCTCATCTAGTGAAGACAATTCATGAAATCCAATGGTGTGACATGTCAATGCTGAATAACTGTTAGCTGGCATGTTACCAGGCAGTTTTGGTACCTTGTATACACAGCTCATTTAATTCTCAAGGAAACCTAATGAAGCACAGAGTTATTAGTCCTAATTTAAAAGCTGAGAAAGATTAAATAATGTGTCTAACAACATAGTGTAGTGGATCCAGTACTCAAACCCAAGTCTGAAGCTCAGGGTCCTAACTATGCTGCTATGCTGCCATCTAGTCAGTCTTATAAAGTGATCGCCAAAGTTTGGTGTTCAAGACCACCACTGGAGCACAGAGGGAAACAATTAAAATGTTTATTTATTTTAGAAGAAGTATTGAAATCCATTAAGCTTTCCTGATAGTCATCTTATAGCATTGATGTCATTATTTGGTGTTGCTGCTCTTCATCTTCCAACTATTATATTTTCTTTGTTCACTTTCTTTTAGTTTTAGTGATCTATCATCTGAAAAATCTTATTTCCGGTATTTTAAGATCAAGGGAAAGAAATCTTGTTTTGTTTTTTTTTTTTAGAAATCTTGGTTTTTGAGATAGGATCAAAGATTTAAAAGTGGGGTATGAGGAATAACACATTCCTAGAGGCCTTCCCTCCCAGTGAATCAAAATGAAGACTACAAGCAAGGCAAACTCAAAAGATACAGGGCCGAGATCAGGACCTGGTCAGGTCTTTCTGGAGTGTTTCCCTGCTCATATTCTAGGCAAGAAGCAGCAGAAAGACTGAGCTTTATTTTGCATTTCTTGAAGTTGCCCTTAACATAGTTACTTGCAACCAGGAGATACTTTAAAAAATATTTGTTTAAATGAATATCATGTCAACATTTTTTGCCCATTTGTAGAGGGTTCAACAAATTCGTTATAGGCATGGCATATCAATACTTGGAAGGGCGTGCCATTTAGAAATTAAGAGATTCCATTATATTGTCAGGTTATTTACAAAATATCTGAGTACGAATAGGAGGAATGTTACAGAAGCACAGGTTTAAAATAACAAAATAAATTGTGTCCGTGGTAAGTTATTTATAGGTCTCCCACCACAGTGTGTAACTAATCTATTTCTCCAGCAAATATTAAGGTTTCATTGGTTTGCTTATAGTGCATTCTCCATAACTTATTTATTGATTGCAAATGACCTGTTTAGCACAGGCCTGTATAAGTGTGTTCTTTGGTCCTCTGCCACGTAAGTGTCTCTCATTAGTAACAGTGCCTTTGTGCACACCAGCGGTTCTTCAGGAAATGGAGATGGGGCATTAGGTTTGGTCAAGCTGGATTTTTCAGTTAATTTCCCGTTATCAATGAATGTCCTAGTTGGGTGGGGCCTTGGAGACAGTTTATTTTACTTAGGATCAATTCCAGACTTCGTGTTTGTGTAAAAGCATCCTGCAGGGATGGTGGCAGAGAGAGGCTGGTTACCAGTCTTCAAGTGACCCAACGCATTTTCCACTGCACCACCACAAACTCCCTTCACTACTCAGCCCTCGAAGTCAAGCACATTTTCCTCCCACAGTTGAAAAATTCACCTGGTGTTCTAGCAGAAATCACTCCTTTTAAAAAGCCTTCAGAAACTTCAGAAACTGAAAGGAAGAGGGTGAAGTGTATGTAATCTTTTCCTGCTGCGCTCGAATCGCTTTATTCACTAGGCGTCAAACATTCTTTAATCACCGCCATTCACGGTGGTGGATTTGAGGGTGAGGCGGGGGGGGGGGGNTCTAAATCCACCTTGAACATCTGGAAGTTCTCGGTTCAGGTACTGTTGAAGCCTCAGCTTTGAGAATTTTGAGCATTAATTTGCTAACGTATGAGATGAGTGCAATTGTGCAGCAGTTTGAACATTCTTTGGCATTGCCTTTCTTTGGGATCAGAATGAAGATTGACCTTTTCTACTAAAATTTTTTTCTGTTAATCTTTAAACAATAAATCACATTAAAAATGTAAATGAATTGGGAAAGAGCACCCTGGTGTGGTCCCTCAATGAGTCATATTTTATGATTTTGCAACTATATTTTTTAATGAGAACTTGCTCAGGAAATCAACCTCTTTTTTAGCTGAACTCCAGTTATTCTATGTGTACAGTACCTTTTGTGCCATGTTCATTTTTCCCATCACTTGCCTAGTATATCATTATGATAGGGAGTGATAATATTTTAATTAATTTTCTATCATTTACTGAAAACTTGATGGCTTCCAAAGGAATAGACAAAGTTCTAGCTCTGTTGCTTTGCATGCATTATATCAACCAAGAGAAATATTGTGTTAAATTCTATTTTCATTTAAATACTTTTCTTCAATCTTCAGAGAAAAAATACACACACATATGAAAGCATAAACATGATTTTATGTTGACAGCTATGAGTTTCAGTTAGGTCAGATCAGATTATACGATAGTACACAAAACCCTCAAAACCTTAACAGCTGACACAACAAACTTTTGTTTCTTCCTCATGTAACTTGCACACTGAGGGTTGCTCATTGCACATTCTCTAGGACCAAGAGCATTTGAGACTTTACCTTGACAGCCTTTGGCTCACTGCGATAATGGGTAGGGGCTTCTGAGGGTCTTGCACAATCTGGTGCTTTGGCCTGGTAGTGACACATGCCATTCCCCACACCACTCATTGGCTAGAAGAGCACTCCCTCTCCACACAGACTGGAAGGTTCAGCTTTCCTTACATCAGGTTGTGGTCAAAAGAAGAAGGTCTGGATATCAGAAAGCACCTCTAAGAGTTTACACTGGGCAATGCTGTTGGCTCAGAAACTACAACAATGTTTGCTTCCTATTAGTTTCAGATGCAACATCATTACACTTGTTGAGTGATTTGGTTATCATTAGAAAGATTATTGTTGTTCAGTAGCTCAGTCATGTCCAACTCTTTATGGCCCAATGGATTGCAGCCTGCCAGGCTTCCCTGTCCTTCAGTATCTCCTAGAGTTTGCGCAAACTCGTGTTCACTGAGTAGATGACATCATCCAACCATCTCATCCTCTGTCACTCGCTTTTCCTCCTGCCTTCAATCTTTCCCGTCATCAGGGTCTATTCCAATAGTCAGCTCTTTGCATCAGGTGACCAAAGTATTGGAGCTTCAGCTTCAGTATCAGTCCTTCTAATGAATGTTCAGGGCTGATCTCCTAAAAGACTGACTGGTTTGAATTCCTTGCTGTCCGAGGGACTCTCAAGAGTCTTCACCACCAAAGATTGAAAGCATCAATTCTTCTGCACTCAGCCTTCTTTATGATTTAATGCTCACATCCATACATGACTACTGGAGAAACTATGTGCGTGTTTGTGTATTAGTCACTCAGTCGTGTCTGGTTGTTTGTGACCCCATGGACTGTAGTGAAACCATAGCTTTGACTATATGGATTTTTGTCATCAAAGTGATGTCTCTGCTTTTTAATTAGAAAGATTGTTAAAACTAAAACTAGTTGTAATTCAATCAAACTAAATTGAAAATATATTATTTGGAATCAAGATGGGGTAAAAGTTCAAAAAGCATTGAAAACATTTAGTTATATCAATGAACATGAGTTAAGCAAGCTCTGGGAGTTGGTGATGGACGGGGAAGCCTGGTATGCTGCTGTCCATGGGGTTGCAAAGAGTCAGACATTACTGAGCAACTGAACTAATTGAGGTATATCTGGAACAGAAATTACAAACCAGGTTTTTTTTAAAAGAAACATCCAGCTGTAAAGCCAATGAACTCTGTTATTTGTTTCCAATCATTGACATTTCCTAAAATACTGAATTATCTTCATTTTCACACTACAGCACAAATCCACCACCTTTGCAGAGCCTTCTCTACTAGAACTAATATAATTTTCTTTGGTTATTCAGTCTAACAGAGATCCAGAATGATCTCTCTTTAAGCATCCCACCTACATCTCCTGGATGTTCATTGTGCATTTTTTTTCTTCTTACTTTTGATCAGTATTCTCTCCAGACTATAAATATTAATACTATCTTGTCAGGGACACCATCTGCCCTGTTAGTTTTTGGAGCCTACTACACAATGATTGCCTTTTCCAACTTCTGAATTCCTCTGTGTCTTTGGCATGTCTATAGCTCTGCACTGGCACTTTGGACCCTTAATACAACCTTCCAATACTCTTTTGATAGTACTTATTAGATGCTAAATCATTAAATGTTATTAAATATTTCATATAGGGCATTAAACAAATTTTCTAATAATAATAAGATATAAATAATAAATAAATAATAATAAAATACAAACACTTATCTAGCACTTGCTACTTACTAGATAACGAAGTTTTATATATTTTTAGTTCACTTGGCCCCAAACAATCACTTTTTGAGGCAGATCCTATTATTATACTCATTTTACACATAAAGGAATTAAAAACACAAAGAGTGAGCTAAAGGCCCAAGTTCAAATAGGTAACAGGTTGTAGAACGAAATCCAACCTCAGTCTGACTTGAGAGCCTGTGTTTTTACTCATTAATCTACACTGGAGTAATCATTTTCCTAATTTTTGTTTTCTTGTTTCCCTGCTGTAATTGGGAAAAAAATGAAACCAAATAATCCTCTGATCCATGTTTCATTGTATGTATCCATGTATAAGGTAATGGAAATTATTTTAAATCACAAACTTTTAGATACAAGAATTTTTACATTTTCTACTCAGATATAACTGACAGAAGTGACACAAATCTCACTTGTAATGCCCTGTGCTGTCTTATCCTGTCGAGTTGCTGTACTTCAAAGACGAGGAACGATAGCTGTTTAATAAGGGAGGTTTACTTATTGTAATTAATAAAGAGCAAACATAAATTAGTTTCACCAATTCCGTATCCAAGGTAAGTGGAAACCTCAAATGTTATAACCAAGAGAAAGTTAGGAATCAAAGGCATTTGAAGCAACCACTTATAAATACATTTCTTTAAAAGTTCAAAATTTCTGTTTTTAGCACTTCAGTGTCTTCAAGAAGTAGTTAGATACAGAATCAATTTCATAGTCAAATACACATAAGAAATTTAGATTAGGCAAATTTCTTAGAACCTTCACTATGAGGATAGAGATCATATACTTTTCTTAGAAGGAACAGACTGTCCAATTTACTATGGAAACTACTTCTCTCATCAAGCATCTTGTGTGAAACAAGCTGCAGGAAACATTGATTTTGGAGTTAAGGAAACAAGACATCAAAAACTGTGGGTTCATTTTAAATGGCCCAAGAATTTTAAAGAAACCATAAAATTTTAACTCTCATAATAATGTAACTTTCTAATCAAAAGTTTAATTTCTCTTTGGCCTGATACATATAGCTATACTGCCCCAAATTAATAAATCTGTATGTGTATCTATCTATCTATCTATACATCTTACTCAAATATATATATAATTATTGTTACATTTTATACATTCCAACAAAATACAAACTCAATTGACAAAAGTAATTACCTTTCTAGAATGTTTACGAACATGAATATCCATATTGGAAAACTATCTTTAGTGAATTTATCCATGTTCTCAGAAGCATATTTGATAAGAGTAGGGACTGGAAAGAATCATGCTAGGTAGGGTGAAAATGCTCAGTGAAATATAATGTTCACTTATTTTTTCCCCAGGCTACAACTCACTGCTATAAAGGTCAACAGTTATAGTTCTCAGCGGATTCTTAGAATGTAGAATGAGGAAGTTTGAAATGATTTGTTCTGTCACCTGTTCCCAGAAATCTGACATAATTTAATATGATGGCTGTTCTCCTTTACCTCATTAAATTGGTAAAGGAAAGCTGGATAGAATCCCAAGTTATTTATGACCAACTACTTATAAAATATGAGTTTGGAATTTTAAACTCTACTTGCCACAACTGCCTTTCTGTTCCCACCCACTAGCCAAAATCATTCATATGCACATATAGAAAACCTGGGGCAAGATCCCTCTAAATCAGCCAAGGCAAGTATAAATAATCACATCATAGCTTACTATGTAACACCACCTTTAACTTTTAGCAAAACAATGATTTAAGAAGAATTACTATTACTGTCAAGAGTCAGAACCAGTGGACTGCAAAAGAAGAAAACAAAAAGGAAAACATTCAAAGTATGAACAACAAACAGAAAAAAAAAAAAAAAGGAGATTAATTAAAAATTTTCAAATAGTACTCCAAGGTAGTGGCTGACAACCTGGATTTTTAAAGGTTAACTAGACAATAGTAAGAGGGACCTGCAAAGTATATTTTAGTTTTAGAAACCAAATTAGGAGTCATCTATCACAGGGGTGCCCAAGAAAATAAAATCTACATTTCATTGCTTTTGCCTATAATTAGTTTAAGCCTATGCTATGTAATACTGACCACGGGCATCAGAAATTGTGTGTGTTTAATTGATTGAATTTTTAGGAAAATAAATAATTGTCACTTAAAATAAAAGTATGTTTGACAAAAATTCTTCACAAATTGTGACAAATGGAGAGGTTTATTACACATTATTAGTGAATATGTTTATGTTTACCCTATGTATAATGTATACCTATGTATGTATGTATGCTTCCCTGGTTGCTCAGATGGTAAAGAATCTGCCTGAAATGTAGGAGATGAGGGTTTGATCCCTGGGTTGGGAAGATACCCTGGGGGAAGGGAATGACTGTCCACTGTAGTATTCTTGCCTTGAGAACTCCATGGACAGAGGAGCCTGGTGGGCTACCGTCCATGGGGTTGAAAAGAGTGAATAACACACACATATATGTATGACATGTATGTGTATATTTATAATTCAAATCCAGAAACAGAATGCAAAGAAAGGAGAGACAAGTTTTATGCAGAAAGGACTATGCTAAAACAAACAAAAGAAAGGTTTATATCTTGTAAAATTTCCTAGTGGAATAAATAAAATGGGCGTAAGAGAAAAAACCTAATAGACACCAAGATGTAGTGGCATTATGTAGCACTTCTGATAAATCACCTTATTATATTCAAAATCACAGGGTTTTGTTCCTAGTCTACTAGGAAAGGATGCCATGGATGCTTATTCAGATCTGTCATATATAATCTTATCTGCCAAAATTTTGAGACTAAAAGATGAGCTCATGTACAAGCTGACAAGAGGTGGCAATGAGTCTAGGCTTTCTTGAAGGTTGTTTAAAGTTTAAGTCCCCCCATTGTGCAGATGCTGTCTGAATTGGCTTGGCAATTCTTATAATGACAGCTGCTGTCAGGTGAGAGGGTAAATTATTCAGTTCAACAGGGAATGTTGTCAGTAAGAGTAAAAGGGTGCTAGATATAGAGGTGGCCCCAGATCGTGTAGAGAGTAACTTGCGTAAACTTATCAAATCTATCGCCAACTCTGATGATTCCTTATAAATGATATTGCTGCCAATTACTATTTTTAGCAATAGAACCAATATTAATATGTGTACTACATGATGTATATATTCACAAATGTCTAAACTTTCAATTATCTCAGTTAATTGAAGTGGTCAAGCAAAATAGGTTGCCGATTTATACTGGAATTTGGATAATTATTTTCTCTGGGCGAGACAGTGTCTAAGATGTCAAAGAAGTTGCTCGAGATTTTATATCTGACTGCAGTATCCCAAGCAAATAGAACTGGAATTAATGTCAGTCTTTGATATAAATTTAAAGGCTTAGGGCAATTTTAGAGAGTTGTTACAGTTGTTGCTTTGTTTTTCTATTTAATTTTATTTTTGTCTTCTCAGGTTTTCCTTTTTAAACATCTATTTTAAAAAATTTTACCTAGAGACAAAAGTAGGTCTCCATTATCAGGAGAGAAATGGACAGATTACTCAACAGCGACAAGAACAAGGGCCCTGGTAAATGCTTAGTTATACAACTTGAAAGTCCTGGAGATAGATATCGCTGACCCTGCTCACAGCACGGGTTGTCTTGCTGTATCTCACTGTGTGCACTGTTCACTGAACCCGTGATAAGCAATGTGCAAGCTAAGAGGGGAGAAGAAAATGAGAGGGGCCCTGGGAACTGCAGATGTGTTTAATCTTTCCTGGCTGGCACGACAGCCATAGCAGCAGACATAACATAACACAACATAAATGCACACGACCTTTCTGGGCTTTTCCAGATAAAGCTCATAGATACTTACAGAATAAAAGTAGCCCGTGGTCAAGGAAGTAACTATTGACCCGCATGCCTGAAGCAGTCTCAGCTGTTACACCACCGTGCAAAGTCGTTTACAGAGCACAGGGTGGGAGGGTGTCAGAGTGTGGGGTGAGAGAGCTTGACTGTCACCATCTTGTTAATTTTCCCACAATAAGAAATGGTAAACAATAAAATAAAAGGATGTTAAGAATCAAGTCACACTGTAAGTATTGAAAAACAGTATATATAATTTTAAATCAAATTCAAGTAGGCTTTCTACGGTTCACTACCTTTGGTCAAGATTGCTGTTGAAATCTAACAGTAAGGTCTAACATAGGCAGGGTTTCAGGGCTCCTTCCGTGTCTAAAATTCTCAGCTTGCTTGTCACTAGCTCTTTGTTTTCACAAGGCTCCCTCCATTTCAATTCCCTAAAGGACTTTAAGTCCTTGAATGATTATCAAATTATGAGGATTATAAATTCATATTGAAGAGAAACACTGCCGTACATTTTTTTTTCCTTTTGTTTCAGACTACAGTAGAATTTGCCAACAAGCTGTAGCTTGAAACATACTGTTGCTCCGTCTCCACAATGAAACACTAAATCAAAATTTCCTGGAAATTGAAATTAGACACCAGAGTTTTGGGAAATTCTCCAGGTGATGTTAATGTGTGGTTGTAACAATCAAGTGTTAGTATCTAGATGATTCTTAGAGAAAATAATGTGCTTGCAAAGCCTTTGTACATGAGAAAACTGGATGATTTAATACCAAACTGCAAAAGCACAAACATCACAATAATTACTCTTCTTGCAAGGCAGGGTCAATATCCTTAAAGCACAGATGATATTTTAGAACTAAGTATTATCAATAATGGTGTAATTTAAATAAAGTTCATTTGTTGAAACACTCAAACATGTTTTCCATCTGACCATTTATTTATAGGCATTTCATTTATCTAGTAAAAAAAAGTAAGAGTTCTACTGAACTTTAATCTTGTCATGCCATTTTCTAAAGGGAAAAAAAGGCAACAGAAAACAATTACATTGAAACAATGCTCTGACCTCAATAATCACACATTGAAAATACTTTTATCTGGAAAAAGCCATTAGGAGAAATTGTGAACAAGGTGAAAACAGCTTTTGTGTTTTGGATAATAGTAACTCAGCAGGACTACAAAAGTAAGTCCTATTAAATCTACCTCACATTCCACGATTCTTGCTCTTCACAGAGTAAAACTCTGACTCCTGGTTTCAAAACTTTCTGTTCTCAACTCAGAATACAATAATATAGCCATCTATCTGGCTTTTGTGAGCATTATACTTGTCATTAGGATGTGTTAGACATTATAGGAATCCATTACAAATACACCAAGTTATATTTTATTTACAGAAATAGTAATTAATTTTGTTGCTGATGACTTCTAACATGACAAGGGATTGGCTAGACATTTGAAGGAAAGACCAGCAACAAAATAGGTTTAGCTTCTCCCTGTTACCTCTGTGCCTTTTGCACTCTCACCCCCATTAATAATAACATCTTTGCTTCTTACTTCATAATAAAACAAAAATCATCAGTACTAGCTTTTCTGGAAAACTATAGTTCCTGAAATCCTCTCTTGCCCTGAATTTTCTTCCCCTTCCTCTTATAAATCTTTCTTTTAATCTCTCTCTAATATCTGGAAAGAATAGAATCCTTTAAAATATATTAAAATTCTTAGAAAAAGTCACAAAACAAACTTAAAAACTCAGGAAACAAACAGGAAAATTTACCACACTGACAAAGCGTGCATCATTTTGCTTTGTTTTTGAATTTGTGTCATATTCATAAACAGTTTTATATATCTTTTCAATTGAATCTCCTTTCTCCACAATCTTTGCTTGTCTCTCTCCCAATAACCTTAGATCACACAGCTGCTTAATTGTGGGAATAAAACTCTAATCAAGCTCAGTTTGATTCCTAGTTTGCTGCCTCTCATACCCTCCCCCTCTCCCTGCATTTTCAGGGTCTGGTGATGTCTTTGAAGTTGTGCTAGAAATTTAGAGCTTTTTTAGAGGTTTGACCTGAGGACATTCAGCTAATCATTTCCCTGTACTGAAAAATTATCCCTTCTATATGGCAAGTTTATTTTACTCCCCAAACCTGTAGCTGCAAGACGGACACATGGCATATGGAGAGAGACTGATAGCGCTGTCTCTACTGTCCATGAGTACAGGAAACTGTGCTTAGCTTCAGAGTAAGCCCAACCATTGCCTGAAAGGTGCGATGGATGTAAAAGAGCAGCCACCCGGCCCTAAGGAATCTATCAGTTAAAAAGTATCTCTGAGACCTTCCTGTGCTTAAAAGATCCAGCCTAAAAGAGAGAACCTAGATAATTCTAAAGAGTAATTTAACCTGGGGAACTAGACACAGATGTTTTGCAAAACTTGAACGCTAATGAAGGTTGACAACAGAATGAAATGCATATAGAACGTACCTTCAGCTTTAGAGCTAGAAAGACAATCATAAAAGGATATTGGTACCAGAATCTAAGTGCTAAGACCGCCATGCAAGAATGGAAGAATGAGAAGGGATAATCAATATGTACTAGAATCATGAAAGAGAAGGCAGATACTGCCGTATCAGCACAAAAGTAGGGGGAGAAAATGAGAAATACTCAGACTTCTCCCATTATCTCCTCGGTCTTCTAGCAGTGTCTACACTGAATGTAATAGGAAGCTGTGGAGCAAAGGAACAGAAAGGGAAGTGAGTTTAAGAGAAAATGAGCAAGTGATTGACCCAACCTCTAAACTACTCACAATTTGATTCTGAAGATAAAGTATTTAAAGAAAATCAAATACTTATTATCTTTGTTCAATACTATCCAAAGACATATTTCCATCTGGTTCTAATAATTATTATCTCCATGATCATTCTAACTCAACCACAATTTTTTTCAGGGGAGTAAAGTGGGTAAATGAAATCATTTTAACTTACAGTGGGATCAATTTAATGTCAGTGGGGCTGTCAGAAAGACTCCATTCATACAGCTATATCTCTTGACACTAAAACCTTCTGAAGAAGATGTTTATGTTAAATTTCCTTTAGATGTTCTCTAGATAATTGAGATCTTTCACCAATCTTTAAGTGTAATATAAAGTTTAATTCTTACAGTATTACATGCAATTGTATTTTCCAATTCTTCTATTCAATTAAAATTTTATTATGTGGTATAATATTCATTAATTCTCGTAAAAATTTCTTTGCAACCTAGTAATAAACTCTTTGCGAATAGAAATAGTGAGTAATATGTCAGCATCAATGGCACCTGAACCAGTACAATGAATATAGTGATGAATCAGGGTTAATGAAATATGCCCCTTTTTTTGCTTATCATACATATCTATCGAAATGTACAGTGTGTGAGAGATGATCTAATGTACAGGAACAAAGACATAATAAAGCATCACTGAAATGATCAAATGACATCATTAAGTTCAGAATATTTAGGGAAACATTCATTTTTCTACTCTGATTACTTAACAAATACTAATAGTTATTATAATGTTAATAATTACACAGAAGAGTTTACAGGGATATTACACAGAAACATTTTCTGGGAAAATGTAAATTTACTTTGGAATTTGTGTAGTTATTATTAAATAAATTTGAATTGGTTTATATTATTTCAATGTAATCCTGAAAACTCAGTCATGTGATAACAATGAATATTCTTATTTTAGAGGTGAGGAAAATTGAGGTACAGATATTTTAAGCAAACTTCCTAATATTAAATAATTACTAAATTATGGCATTAGTTTGAGAATTCTAATTTGTTACTTTATTTGAAAGTATTTGCTCCTTACCCCTGTGTCTTATACAAAAACTCTAAAGGTAGTTAGTCTATATATTGTGCTAGTAAATTTATTTCTATTAAATTGTTTATAGAATCTTTCTTGGTTAAAAAAGGCATAGTATTTATTTTGTGTACTTTGAAAATAAAGAGAGATGAAACATTTTAGGAATGAGTTGTAGAGTCCACAGAACAATCTTATTTTGTACCCACTGATCACATAATGAAATTCACTGGACTTCACTAAAAATATAAAATATATATGATTTGAAGATTTTTATTTCTGTCAAAACTTTATTTCAAGGTTGCAAATTGATCTACTAGTCAAGGTTAAGTTAATTTCTCTGAATTAGTAGTATAGCGATTCTCATTAACACCAGTTAACAACTGCAAATGAGACAGAGAAACAAAAGAGACTGGTAGGTCATCGGTCAGGAATATTGTTCTTCAGTATAGTTTCTAGTTTGTTTTAAATAAAGTTGTCATCAGCTTTAGCTTTAAAGTAGGGATATGCTGTCTTGCCAAACACTGGCACTCTGATATCTAGGAGTTGGGGAATGCAGATTGATGGTCAAATTCAGGAACTCCTGAGCTAGATGAACTAAATTTAAATCTCAGTCAGCGTCTCAACTCATTGCATCACCTGGTCATGTCCCTGAACCATTCTTGACCTGTTTCCTCATCTACAAAATGGTCATAGATATCATAGAATCTATCTAATAGGGTGGTCATTAAGAACAAAAGAATTAATATATGTTAATTACATAGAGGAGTGTCAGTCACACAGTATACGCTAAACAAAGCTATTTGATATCATTATACCATACAAGCATTTGAAACGAGGCCATACATTATCTTCCAACAGGAAAAAACAAGATAAACTTCTCCATGAGCTTTTCTTTCCCAGTGGATGCTGAGGTCTGTAAAACTCAGACTCAAACAACCTGTGTGAGACTAAGGGATAGGCTGAGGTGGCCTCTTCTCTTATCTCAACTAGCTTCAGTTCAGATAGGCTAGAGAGTCTTAGGAGTTTCTGGGAAAGTATAATTGATTTTTTGTTTAATGGAACGCCAGTGGAGATAAAAGAGCTTTACTTGATTTGTCCTAGTCAAACTGTGGTGTTGGAGAATTTTGAGAGTCCTTTGGACAGCACAAAGTTCAAACAAGTCAGTCCTAATGGAAATCAACTCTGAATATTCATTGGCAGGACTCATGCTGAAACTGAAGCTCTAATACTCTAGCCACTTGATGTGAAGAGCTAACTCATTGGAAAAGACCCTGATGCTGGAAAAATTGAAGGCAAGAGGAGAAGAGAGTGTCAGAGTATGAGTTGGTTGGATAGCATCATGGCATCAGTTTGAGCAAACTCAGAGAGGAAGTGAGGGACAGGGAAGCCTGGCATGCTTCCCAGTCCATGGGGTCACAGAGAGTTGGACATGACTTAGTGACTAAACAACAGCAAATCCTAGTAGTAGGGCAGATGTGGAAAGATATGGAATGAATGAGAAACCAAACTGTCATCACCATTCAGCTCCTATAATATAAGGCTATATTCTGCCTAATACTTATTGCCATTGTCATTTAGAGTCTATTGTTTACAGAAGGAATGACAATATTTCTTTGCATAACTGTTAGTATTATTAAATTATATACTGTATAGATTGCTTAGTTCTATACCAGATGCACAGCAGTTTCACAAATGAGGTTACTGCTACTTTATTTATTTGCCTTCAGTGCAAAGACAATTATGGTCTTCCATGGCAGAACTTAACTGATGCTTGCATAGTTTGACTCCAAAATGGTGAAATTACTTTGCTGTTTTCAGCAGAAAAGATAGTTGTGGGAAGATTTAACTTATTGAGTTCATAGTCATTATTCATGTACATGCCATGCTTATATTAGTGAAACTTCCCTTAACTACAACATGAAAAAGAATTAAATGGCAAAACTACTACTTTTTTATAGATCTTTTATTTTTTTAACCATTGCTAATTCACTGATATGGACAATCATCTCCAGCCATCTGTCAATTCTATTCTCCACAAAAATATTTATTTATCATTCTTTCAGAAGGCAGTCCCTCTTTAAATTAAACAGATGTGGTAATGGTTAGCATTCTAAAGAGGCACTCTTTCATCTTTATTCCAGGGTGACTAAGTTTTCTGTGAGATAGCTTCTAATATTTTCTTTCACTAAACAGCGTAGAGTCTGCTTTCTTTGGATTAAACTTTGATCTTAATCCAAGATCACAAAGTTCCTATATTCTTTAATTGGTTTATGTTATGCTATATTTAGTAACTTTCCAAATGTCTGCTTTTAGTAAGCTAATGACTATCTATATGTTCCAGGTGTGGTTTAATTTAGTTAATTTTGGATGGCTATTGCTTCATCAGGCTCCATACGCAAGCTCTTGCTTTAACAATAAGATTCCTTCATTTAACAGTAAGAGCCTTAGGATATCAACTACAACTAGTTATGTACCAGAAGACATATTTTTAAGAGAAAAATGCTAGGGAAGAGGAAAGAAAGAAAACAAAAGATTGTGGAAGAAGGTTTGGAAGGGAAAGAAGTCAGGGGAAAAGGAATCACTCTTAAACACTTGTGGCCTTCATGAGGTGAAAGGTGTTTTAGATGCTTCGTTATTGAGAAGAGTAACCTGACCAAAATATGCTTCAGAGTTATATTATACATATCGGACACTTCTATGCCCAAATGTATCACTTGCCTTTAGGACAATGCCATGGGCTAATTAGGAGATAGTCTAACACTGTATATTTAACAGTGTAGAATTATGCCCATTTTTTTTCTTAACTATTCTTGGCATCTCCTCAGTAAGCACAAATTGGCTTCTTCCATCATACTTAGAGCACAAATGAATTGAAGCCCTACTTTTGGAGTGAGATATTGACACTTAGTTCCTATCCTTTTCATTTGAAATGGCTATGAGGCACTTTTTTATTCATGATTCTAGAGAATTGTTTCAGAACTAAAAATCCAGACTTTTCTTTTACAGTTTAGTTGAACTTTGGTCAGTCTATTTTCTTTGGAATGATTGACTTTAATTACCAAAACGGAGCAATGTCAATTATCCTGAAAGCTTCTTATAATTTTGTTGCTCATGCATTTTTGTTAGTGAAAAATTTGAAATAATTGAAATATATCTATACATATCATTTTAATTTAGAATCACTAATGACAACATCAGCAAATCATTGGTCAGCTATAGAATTGCTTCCTCCCATGCATAATTTGATGCCTGTTCCTATTCCTTGCTACGTCACATGTAAGCTGCTAGAGTTTGTTTAGGAATAAAGAAGGAGAAGCTTCTATGTCTTGTAGAAAAGCTGAGGACTATGATGCTTTGTAAAGCCCTCCCATAGAAATACAACCAGGATAAGAATAAACTAAAAAAATGACATATATAGCATTTTTGAGATTAAAAAAAGATAATGAATATCCTCCTGAACAAAAGGTGAAATGTGCTTGATACCATTGTGAGAATACAAAATGGGAAACCTGGGTGGACCTGGTTGCAAAGGAATCCCAGATATTTTAAAATGAGTTTATAACTTTTAATGCATATAGTAACTCAAACATAAGGCTAATAAAACATTTTTTAGAGTAAATAAAAATGAGCTTACATCAGGAAATATATGATGGATTTTTAAAAAGCAGTATAAAATTTCTCTCTTAAAGATAACTTGTTCACCTAAGCAGGTATAACTGTGTCTCCTAAATCTTTGTTTTCTGTTTGAATGGGAAACATGTGACATAAGCACAGAAATAAGCATTGTTAACCCAGGCGTGTTTCAGAGTTTTGCACACTTACGTGTGCATCAGGATCACATAAGAAGATGTCTGATCACATGGGAGTCTGATCAAAAATCTAGGTCAGTGATGTTTGATCATTGTTTGATGCATTGATCAATGCATCCTATGTCAATGAATCAAGATTTCCGGGAAAAGTACAGGACAGGTATCCAGGTATTGATGCTCTTGTGAAAACAGAAAAAATTAGATAGCTAAGACAAAGCATTGCTCATCTCCAAGTTCTACAGGGGTTAACTTGTAACCCACTACAGTCACTGACAGTGCACTCTGAATGGAATTTAGGATGAAAAGCAGAATGAAGCATTCTGTGCTTTGCGCTAATGGGTCTTTAAATACTTAGATGCATACCTCAGAAAGAATCAGTGACCCCATACTCTCATCTTCCATACATAGAAAAGACTAAAATCATTAATTTGAAATATCTATTCTTTGTGACTAGCAGTAATCTTTTATGCTTCAAGATATATGCTTCACTGCATGTATTTCCTAGCTAAAACTCATATATATACTTATAAATTGGCTTCTTCCCCATCTCTTTGGAACAGTTTCCTCAGAGCTTACTGGGTAACTATCTCCTGGGTTATAGTCCTCAACAAGACCCTGGGTAAAAATTAAATTCACAATTCTTATGCAGTGTTTTTCTTTAAATTGACATTCTTTTTTTTTAAATTTTTTATTTTTTAGTTTGTTTTGCTGTATAATACTGTACTCATTTTGGCATACATTGACATAAATAGCCATAAGTGTACCTGAGTTCCCAATCCAGACCCCCCCCTTCCCTCTCCCTCCCCACACCATCCCTCTGGATCACGCCCGCTCATCAATCCCAAGTCTTCTGCATCAAACCTAGACTGGCAATCCTTTNCCTCCCTTCCCCCTCCCTCCCCACACCATCCCTCCAGATCATCCCCGCCAATCAGTCCCAAGCCTTCTGCATCGAACCTAGACCGGCAATCCATTTCCCTTATGATATCATACATGTTACAATGCCATATTCCCAAATCCTCCCACCCTCTCCCTCTTCCACAGAGTCCAAAATTGACATTCTTATAAATTTTCTTTTGTATGACTCTGATGTACAACTATTATTGTTAAACATTTAATTCTTCTCTTGAGAGTTTTGTTTACATAATCTGTTTATTTTAGGCACTCTAGAATTTTAAGGTCAAACTATTAGAGATATTAATATTTAATAGTACATATCTAATTTTGCCAGCAAATTTGGAAAATTTAACAGTGGCCACAAGAATGGAAAAGGTCAATTTTCATTCCAATCCCAAAGCAGGGCAATGCAAAAGAATGTTCAAACCACACAATGACAGTCATCTTACATGCTAAGAAAGTAATGCTCAAAATTCTCTAAGATAGCTTTCAACAGTTTGTGAACCAAGAACTTCCAGAAGTTTAAGCTGGATTTAGAAAAGGCAAAGGAATCAAAGATCAAATTGCCAACATCTGTTAAATCATAGAAAAAGCAAAGAGTTCCAGAAAAATATCTACTTCTGATTTATTGACTATGCCAAAGCCTTTGACTGTGTGGATCACAACAAACTGTGGCATATTCTTCAAGAGATGGGAATACCAGACCACCTTACCTGCCTCTTGAGAAACCTGTATGCAGATCAAGAATGAATAGTTAGAACCACACATGAAACAAAGGACTGGCTCCAAATTGGGAAGAGCATAGGTCAAGGCTGTATATTGTCACCCTGCTTACTTGACTTATATGTAGAGTAGATCATATGAAATGCCAGGCTGGATGAAGCATAAGCTGGAATCAAGATTTCTGGGAGAAATATCAATAACCTCAGATATGTTACCTTATGGCTGAAAGCAAAGAGGAACTAAAGAGTCTCTTGATGAAGGTGAAAGAGAAGAGTGAAAAGGCTGGCTTAAAACCCAACATTAAAAAAAACTAAGATCACGGCATCTGGTCCCATCACTTCATGGCAAATAGATGGGGAAACAATGGAAACAGTGACAGACTTTATTTTTCGGGGGTCCAAAATCACTGCAGATGGTGACTGCAGCCATGAAATTAAAAGATGCTGGCTCCTTGGAAGAAAAGCTTGGCCATCCTAGACAGCATATAAAAGATCAGAGACATTACTTTGTTGACAAAGGTCCATCTAGTCAAAGCTACGGTTTTTCCAGTAGTCACGTATGGATGTGAGAGATAGACCTTAAAGAAAGCTGAGAGCTGAAGAATTGATGCTTTTGAACTGTGGTGTTAGAGAAAACTCTTGAGAGTCCCTTGGACTGCAAGGAGATCCAACCAGTCAATCCTAAAGGAAATCAGTCCTGAATATTCATTAGAAGGACTGATACTGAAGCTGAAACTCCAATCCTTTGGCCACCTGATGAGAAGAACTGACTCATTTGAAAAGACTCTGATGCTGGGAAAAATTGAAGGCAGGAGGAGAAGGGGATGCCACAAGATGAGATGGTTGGATGGCATCACTGACTCGATGGACATGAATTTGAGCAAGCTCCGGGTATTGATGATGAACAGGGAAGCCTGGTGTGCTGCAGTCCATGGTGTCACAAAGAGACACAACTGAGTGACTAAACTGAACTGATCTGATTGATGGGCTTCCCACTTGGGGGCTAGTGGTAAATAACTCACTTGCCAATAGGTGACAAAAATGATGCGGGTTTGATGTCTGGGTCAGGAAGATGCCCTGGAGGAGGGCATGGCAACTCACTCCAGTATGGTTGGCTGGGAAATTCCATGGACAGGGGAGCCTGGGAAGCTACAGTGGATAGGGTTGCAAAAAGCCAGACACAACTGAAGTAACTTAGGCACATATGCACATGTGACATATATAGTCACTAAATTTATATTTAAACTACATATAGGAGTAGTTGGCTACATAACAGAATGCACCACTTATGTTTTTAACCCTTTAATTTAAAGATAATATGCAAATAATAAAGATCATGTTTATAGAATTGAGTTCAAATTACTCCTCACATAAACTACAGCTAGAAGCATCAAGGCAAACACACCTGTTTTTTGGATCATGTTGATTTTGCTCCATTTACTGCTCTGATGTACCATGTTCCAATCTATTTTAAGATGGCTTTTTTCCTTTCTAAATGTTTTAATACCAATTGTAGATAAATTATAAAACCTAATTAATACTTGGAGTGTTCACCCATTTTCATATAGTAATCTTCTTATAGCCTTGATTGCTAATGACAACATATAAAATTAATGTTGTAAAAACCTTAATTCCCAAGTAAATACAATGGAAGTGTCATTATATTAGAAGATGTGTCTCCTTTGTTGGGTACTATACCCACTGTCATGGACTTCCCAGTAGCTCAGTGGCAAAGAACTTGCTTGCCAATACGGGAGACACAAGTTCAATCTCTGGGCCAGGAAGATTCCCTGGAGAAGGAAATGGTGACCCACACCAGTACTCTTGCCTGGGAAATCCCAAGGATAGAAAGAGCTACAGTCCATGGAGTCTCAAAAGAGGGAGACATGACATAGAGACTAAACAACAATATACCTACTATTAGGACCTAACACATAATGCTGCTAAATCGCTTCAGTCGTGTCTGACTCTGTGTGACCCCATAGATGGCAGCCCATGAGGCTCCCCCATCCCTGGGGTTCTCCAGGCAAGAACACTGGAGTGGGTTGCCATTTCTTTCTCCAATGCATGAAAGTGAAAACTGAAAGTGAAGTCACTCAGTCATGTCCGACTCTTAGTGACCCCATGGACTGCGGCCCCCCAGGCTCCTCCGTTCATGGAATTTTCCAGGCAAGAGTGCTGGAATAGGGTGCCATTGAGGCTCAATAAATGTTAGTGAAACAAAACTGAGCTTTATTTTTCTTAAAACTATTGCTCAGACTTGAGTTCTTTTTTGAACGTATTCAGATAGTTTATCTTCAATATAATTTTTCTGCAAGGAGAANCGGCCCCCCAGGCTCCTCCGTTCATGGAATTTTCCAGGCAAGAGTGCTGGAATAGGGTGCCATTGAGGCTCAATAAATGTTAGTGAAACAAAACTGAGCTTTATTTTTCTTAAAACTATTGCTCAGACTTGAGTTCTTTTTTGGACGTATTCAGATAGTTTATCTTCAATATAATTTTTCTGCAAGGAGAAAACAAACAAAAGATTGTGCAAAAAATGACTGTCTCTTACCCTAGAAATTGCATCTCTTAAGTCTCTATAGTTCTGCTCTATATTTTTCTATTTTTTAAAATTAGTTCTATGATATTAGAAATGTTTTTAAGACCTGTCAGATTTTAAGGAAGGGTACGTAAAGGCTGTATATTGTTACCGTGTTTATTTAACTTATATGCAGATTACATCATGAGAAACACTGGGATGGAGGAAGCACAAGCTGGAATCAATATTCCGGGAGAAATATCAAGAACCTCAGATATGAAGATGACACCACCCTTATGGCAGAAAGTGAAGAACTAAAG
Source organism: Neotragus moschatus (assembly GCA_006410615.1). Taxonomy (NCBI): domain Eukaryota; kingdom Metazoa; phylum Chordata; class Mammalia; order Artiodactyla; family Bovidae; genus Neotragus; species Neotragus moschatus. Next base: position 40,157 of record SJYA01002902.1, on the reverse strand, counting down.
AGCCTCTTGATGAAAGTGAAAGAGGAGAGTGAAAAAGTTGGCTTAAAGCTCAACATTCAGAAAATGAAGATCATGGCATCCAGTCCCATCACTTCATGGGAAATAGACGGGGAAACAGTGGAAACAGTGTCAGACTTTATTTTTCTGGG
>SJYA01002902.1:25334-38975 GCA_006410615.1 Neotragus moschatus | reverse complement strand
TGTTTTCTAAGCTCAGCTTTTCCCGAGGGGGAAAAAGAGGGTTAAGTTTCACTCAGTACTTCCTGTTCAGGAATTTACACAGTTCTACTTTTTCTTATTGATGGCAGGTATCGTAATAATTCTAGGTATTATCAAATAATAGTAGTGATTGTGTCTGTGTCTATGGCAGAGGAACTGAAGCAAAAATGTAAAAGTTGAGGATGAGTGGTTTCACAAAACCAAAGTGGTTGCTTCTCTGGGTACCCTGATTGGGTATTGCTGCTTGAATGGTCGTGTGGCAAAAGGTTGCCTGCCAGAGCAGTAAACAAAAGAAGGTGTGGCCCAGCAAACCTGCAGCCACATCAGCCACCTACAGCTGTGCACCCTGAAGCGATTTGGGATTGACAAAAAGTTAAGATGACCTTGGAAAGATAAGGTGCATTTCAAAGTAGTGATTTCAAAGAGCCCAGTCTCCTACATCTTCTCACATATAGGAAGGCACTAAAATCATTAATGTGAGATGTCTGATTTTAATTAACAGTAGTCTTTTGATGTTCTGGCTACCTGGTTTTTGTTGCAAAGTCCTACATAATCTGGCTTCCTAACATCTTTAGAGCAGTCCCTCAGAGTCACCTGAGAGGCTGTTTTCCAGGCTTTAAGTTCCCAATTTTGTCCATCAAATGAAACATAAATCTCAACTTTTAAGCTGTGCATTTTTTCAGTCGATGGTATTTTCAAATATTTGTTCATTGGGGAGCAATTATTCTTTCCAATACTAAATAGTTATAAGATTCTGAGCTTGGCTAATGTATCCAGGGTGTTTTCTGAGTGCTAATAGTGGAATTACAATTTGAGGCATTTTGGCTGTCAAATGCAATCACAGTAATTACATCTTTTACTGCTGCTGCTAAGTCACTTCAGTCGTGTCCAACTCTGTGCGACCCCACAGATGGCAGCCCACCAGGCTCCGCCGTCCCTGTGATTCTCCAGGCAAGAACACTGGAGTAGGTTGCCATTTCCTTCTCCAATGCATGAAAGTGAAAAGTGAAAGTGAAGTTGCTCAGTCGTGTCCGACTCTTAGCGATCCGATGGACTGCAGCCTACCAGGCTCCTCTGTCCATGGGATTTTCCAGACAAGAGTACTGGAGTGGGGTGCCACATCTTTTACTATTCACCTAAAAAAACTTTTATTTGGCTGCTCCAAATCATAGTTGCAGCTCTTGGGATCTTTAGTTGTGCCATTTGAAATCTTGGCTGTGGTATGTGAGATCTAATTCCCTGACAAGGAATCGAACTAAAGCTCCCTGCATTGGGAGGGAGGAGTCTTAACCACTGGACCACTAAGGAAGTCCCTAAGAGCTTATATTTTGTAACGTGCATTTCATTATGAACCCTGTAACTGATAGGCCTGTGTAGAACATTGATTACCTCACTTTTCCCTACACCTAAGACCCTTGCTTCTTTATCCCATGAAAATCTCATGCCCCTCACCTACAGGGAGGTAGATGTGAGATTTGTTCTCCTGTGTCCTCCCTCGGCTGTCTTGTGAATAAACTCTGCTGCAAACCTCACTTTCTCAGTGTTTGACTTGTTGCCCATTGGGCAAACGACCTAGTTCTAAGTTGTTAATGACAAGCAGGAAGTAATGTGTCATTTATTGTCTCAGGGATCTCAATAGGAACAACAGACATCAACAGGAGGTATAATTCTGTTCAACACACAAAAAGTTTTCAACTGGAGCTGTCCAACAAGCAATTGACTAAGCAGCGCTTTATTTATTTATTTATTTTAAAACAATGAATCTCTTTATCTGTGATGCTGACTCCATTGTGACAGATACTGTAGGCTAGAAAGGCTATGTCATTGAAAGAAGTTGTTTTAGATCCCTGAGATACTCGAAGAAAAGAAAGGAAGGCATATAAGAGTATTGCAGAGGCTCATGTAGTTCGAAAAAGCATGGAGACTGTCACACTTGATTTTTCTTATTTTTAATCGGAAATGTCAAACATCATTAAAGGGTAATACCTGATTTGTGAGCCTAAACAAAGGAAGAGTATCTAAAGTCCCTTTCAAATCACTGTTTATATTCTTTAGGAAACTTGCCAGTTCCTGGTGGACCTAGCTCAACCACAGGACATCACATCTCCTAAGGATCCAGGAGATCACAATGCCCCAGGGGCTTTTGTGCCAGTCCTCGGACTGCCTGTTCACGTGCTCCTAGTTCTATCCATCCTTGCTTCTGCACAGCCCTTTCCATCGGGAACACAACACTTTTCTAGTCTCTCTCTCCCAATCCAGCTTGCTCAGTGCCCCTACCTTCCCCCAAGAACCGTGTTATGTTTCAATCCTAGGATTTTCTGAGGTCCTCATATCACCGAAGCGCTTTCAACACTGGCTTTAATCAGCGTGGTTTGTACCCTTGAGCTAGCTCCCGACCGGTTGATTCATGGAAGTCGGACCACAGGTCCGCCATTCGTCCTCATTTCTCATACCCACCCACCCCCAAGAACAACGGCCACCACCCTGCGATGAGTCTTGAGGGTTGGCTGGAGGCAGGGAGGGGCCAGCGGGGACGCCTTCCCAAATCCGGGTCAGCTGCGGTCACTATTGGTGGACTGGTTAGACTGGCCAGTCAGGGTCAGCAGGAAGATGAGACCGGCAAAAGGACATGTAAAAGCCTCGGCAACGAGCCTCGGTTTCCTCTGGCCCTCATCCCGGGCCCTCATCCGGGGCCCTCATCCCGGGCCCTCATCCGGGGCCCTCATCCCGGGCCCTCATCCGGGGCCCTCATCCCGGGCCCTCATCCGGGGCCCTCATCCCGGGCCCTCATCCGGGGCCCTCATCCCGGGCCCTCATCCGGGGCCCTCATCCCGGGCCCTCATCCGGGGCCCTCATCCCGGGCCCTCATCCGGGGCCCGCCCTGCCCCCGCTGTCGGGCTCCGCCTCCGGAAGTGCCAGCGAGACGCGCAGCCTCCGAGCAGTCTAGAGCGACCTCCCCTCCCCACCCCCGAACCCTGGGGCGGCTTCGAGAGGACGGGTGTCCGCGACGCGATAGCCGCCCGGCCCTCCCCTCCAGCCTGGTGAGTCCCCGGAAGCCGTCCTGAGGTCGCGTTGGGTCGGCGCCTTGTTTAGCCTCCTGGGGAGAAGTAGGAGTCTCCTGGCTCCGGCTGACGGCGGTTCCCGTCCCCAGAAGCGCGCAGGGCCGGGGTGCGACAACCAGCTTCTCTTTAGTCAGGGTTCACCCCGACGCCCGGCGGACGAAGGGCCGGGCCATCAGGACCCAGTGACCGTGGCCTGCTGTGAGATGGGTTTCCGGGGCCCGCTTCGCCCTTTGGGGGCCGTTTCTTGACAGAGCAGAGCAGTGGGAGGACGGTAGCGCCGGGCGAGGCCTTGCGTGAGGGCCCTTTCTGAGGGTGTTGAAGGGGGACGGGGCCTTGGCGCGTCCTTTGATGTGAAGGACAACCAGTCAGACCTGTTTGAGTCGCAGCCCTTCCCTGTTACCGTCAGGGTCGTGGAAAGAGGCCTGCCCACCTAGTCTGAGTTATCGAAGGGTCTGATCCCCAAAGTGGAATTTAGTCATCAGTCGGTTTCACTTGTGGCTCAGCTGGTAAAGCATCCGCCTGCAGTGCGGGAGACCTGGGTTCAATCCCTGGCTTGGGAAGATCCCCTGGAGAAGGGAAAGGCAACCCACTCCAGTATTCTGGCGTGGAGAATCCCATGGACTACATGGGGGTCGCAAAAAGTCAGACACGACTGAGTGACTTTCAGTCACTCATTCAGTCAGGGCCACTCAGTAATTCAGAATGGGCTGACAGAGTGTTTACCAAGTAATTCCTCAGGGTTTTGCTTTAAAAAATAACGAGTAATAATGCATTTCTCGAGAATTAATGTATTTCACTGGTACACACTTGATCCTTGAAAGAAGTCTGTAAATTTCAGGTATTTTGAATTTCCACAGAAATCTCTACACTATTAAATTGTCTTTATTTTTAAAAAATTCCACAAGTTCAGAATTAGCAAAGTTCAAATAAACCTGCAAACTTGGACCGTATGACATGGTTCTCAAATACTGAAAGTAAATGATGTCCATTTTCCTTTCTGCTCTATATTTAGGTGGTTAATTGTTATTAACTATTTTCACTGTGTCTGCAGTGTGTAAGATACTTTGTTAAGTCATGAAGGTGTCAAATGATGGGCTACTTTAATTTGTTACAATAATTTCTTCTCATCTCACTCCGCAGGGATGGTCATTGTCCTCCAGAACAGGGATGGAGGAGATATCAGCCCAGGAAGCAGCAGAATCTCCAGTGGTCCAGTTTCAGTCCTTGGAGACCCACTCTGAGGGTTTGTCCCCAGAGCCTCAGTTCGTGCAGGACACCGACATGGAACAGGGACTCACTGGGGGTAAGGCAGAGAGAACACTTCCATCCAGGAGAATGGGAGTGTAGAGGGGCTCCTGGGCCTGGGATGAGAGAGGCCAGAGGCTTCAATGAGAGGATGGCCCCTAGGGGGAGGTCTAAAAGGGAGGGACAGATGTGGCTCAGTTCAGTCCTGATTGGGGCCCCTCTGTGGAGGTCAGCCTGTCCTTTAATAGGCAGAGTGGTCTTCACTCACTCTATTCAGGCTTTTTTCTTTCATATAATTTTCACTTCATCCCAGTACCATTCAGAATAAGTTAGAAGAAATGCTGCTTTTGCCACCCCTCACAGTCCTTGCCTTGCTTTCACTTCCTGTTAGATTTAGGGCCTGTCCCTAACCCTGTTCCTTAGTTTCTACCCTCCTTGACCTTTTGTGCTTTACCAGCTGCCATTATGTTGCAACTGCGGTGTTTTTGACTGCTCTAATTTTGATCAAGAAAGCAACCATTTAATTCCTGGGTTGAGCCCAGGCTTGGAGCAGTGTATACATATCACATACAGACTGTAAAATAACATTTTTATGTTACAGAGATAGGTTGGTCTGTCTTGTACTCCCTTTGTTTTGTATGAAGTTTGTTTGAGATTTACTTGTGGCCAACTGCAGTGCCTGAAATAACCTGTGTGTCAGGAATACCAACCGAATGCCATGGTCTTTTGAGTGCCGTGGGGCATTGTGTGAGTGTAGAAAGGATTATGAGGAAACAGATGACCATTCCTTATTCTTGAGGGCTTTACACACTGGTTGCAGAGACGGTGCTTATTCTCAAAAGTTTACAGAGCAGTGTCTGGGAGAGGGTCAGAAGTCCACTCAACAACCATGGTCTCGGATGAGTCACTGCAAAGCTTTATGCTTGGCTTTGCCCATCTGCCAAACAGGTAACGGTGCTCACTTTTTTGACATGATGTTTATGTCATGACATGGGGATATAGTGCAATATGAGATTTCATAATAAAGTCCTTAATCATGGGTCTAAACATGTGGAAGGAGAGCATGCAGGTGTTGAGATTGTGCAGGACAAACTCAATATCCGATAAACATTCATTGGTTTTACTGTAATGTCGATGTAAAGAAGGGTCCCACTGACTCTCTTTTGTGAGGGCTCCCTGGGAAGGGCTGCTCTCACTCTTGGCTCCTTTCTCCTCCCTCAGCTCCACCTGTTCCCCAGGTGTCTTCTCTTCCCCACGAGGGAAGCCCAGGAGACCAGGCAGCTGCGCTCCTGACAGCCAGGTACCAGGTGAGCTGAGGAACCCTCTGCTTTTCCTCAGGGACTATTGCTGTTGATTGAGCGTGGCCCTTTTCCTCATCCCATCCATAAGCCTTGCCTGGAGATCTTTTTTTAATAGCAGATCCCAGGTTGGGTGCCTGTCATCCTCAGAGACCCGGACTTCACAGAAACCACCTTTCCGTCTCCCCAGTACCACCAGTAAACACTGTTCTTCATCCTTGGTGCTATCATGGGTGCTTATTAGATGTTAAAGGGTTGTGGAACCTATTCCCAAGATGCTCATCTGTTCTCCCTCCTTTCCAACGTAAATGCACACTGCAGACCCTCTGTGTCATCTTTGTTCTCTGGCCGCGATGCTGTGGTGGCCGCCTTCGCCAGAGCAGCCAGGCTGTGTTATTTCAGGAATTTGTGACATTCGAGGATGTGGCTGTGCACCTTACTCGAGAGGAATGGGGATGCCTGGACCCTGTTCAGAGGGCTCTCTACAGAGAAGTGATGTTAGAGAATTATGGGAACCTGGTCTCACTGGGTAAGGATTGCCTTTCCTATTATTCAGATTACCTATTAAGGTTTCTTTACTTCCTTGTTTTTGAGTAGATGTGAGGTCTCTGAGTGTGGCTCAAATTCCAGGTAGAACCTCTTGAGATCTCAGTCTTTAAGGTCTCCTCTGGGAGTGGGTTTCCTTTGGGGATGTCAAGAGGAGACATTCTACTCCTCATCCTCAGTTAACATTTACTGCTTTTATGGGGCATCTGTTCCCTCTTACTAAAGGGAAACTTGCTGGTGCTTTGCGAGTTCTCAATTTCCCTATCTTTCCCTTTTTTATGAGAGGGACTCTAGGGCCTCCCAACCCACAACTAGACACTTTTCTTCCTGGTAATTCAGTGCCCCTGTATCTGAGAGTTTCCCATTTTTTTTGGAAGAAGAAATGCCTTTTTTTTTCTTATTAACATAGGCTAAAATCTTCATTGAATAATCCCTCACCTCTAAAGATCCCTAAATTCATCTGCAAGCAGGCAGAATTTCAGAAGCTTGATCTCAAGGCATGACTCACTGCCAGTACATTTCAGTGAGTCATCCAGACAGTAATCCTGCTTCACCCGAGCAGTAGCAGCCTCACACTTAGACCAAGCCTCTCCTTCGTCATTTGGATGGCGCAGTTGGCCGCTGAGACGAGGCAACTCGTAGTGCTCTGGAGAAGCATCGGGGAGCTGCCAGCACCCGCTTTGGTGTGAACATTGCTCCTTTTCCTCTTCTTTTTTGGCCTGTTTCTGCTCATCTTTTCTTAATAAATAAAATACATAATAATGTATGTATTTAGTCACACTTTTTCTTTTCTTTCTCTTTTTTCTTTTTTGCTTTGCCTGTGCTGGTGGCATCCAGGGTGTTGTTTTGTCTCCTTGATTAATTCTTGTCTGTGGGGAGGCAGCCTGCCTGCTGGGAAGGTTAGGAGTGTGTTTTCCATTCCCGGCTCTTTGATCTTTGTAGGCATACTTCTCCGCCTTCCCACCACCCGGATTCATAGTGTGAATTCCTGCCCGGCCCTGAGTCATACCCAGGCAAGTGCTTTCTCTGGAGAAACACTTGCCATCTTTTCAGCAGGAATCTCCAGGAGATGGCCCAGGTGTCGGCTTCCCATCGATAGTGCTCGTCCCCGCTCGGAAACTCCTTTTCCACGATTGTGAGATCTTACACTTGATTGATGGAGTAGATGTTTCCCAGGAGGCTACCACTGTGTAAAATTGCAGCTCCTCAAATGACCTTTGATAAATTTCCAAGGGCCAAGGATGCCCTCCATTGCAACCAGAATTTTGAACCTTGAATTTTGAGTTCATTCAGAAGCCATGGTTGATGGTCATCGACTTGTGTTCTCAGAAACCACAGAGTTCGACTCCAGCTCTTCAGTTATGACCTTTCCATGTTATTTTAGACCGTGGAACATAGGTTGTGTGCCCCTCCTTTTCCATAGTGAACACAAACTGCCCCATCTGTTGCCTGAATCTCCTGAGACCCCTGGGCCTTCCTCATGTTTAACATTCTAGTCTTTTCCTTCCTTTAAATCCCTGTGACCCCCTCCAGGGTCCTGTCTTTGTCTCCTTTATTCTTTACAGTGTTGTATAGATTGATGCATTTATATAATCTTCCCGGATCAAGTGTTCCTTAAAGACTCTTCTTTGATGGAGGGGAAATGGGAGGGCAGAAGAATTTGTTTTTTTTTCAGGCTATTAAATCCAATGTATATTTAATAACTTGTAAATTATAAAGTGATATGTAATGTAAATTACTGTTAACTTTACCTAATAATTACATAATTTCCAACAGTTTACCTGTCTACTTTTTGAAGTAAAGCATTTTCTTAGTACTTCATTCAGCCTAATAACACAGCTTACTATTAGGCTGAATTTGATCCCATTTCCTGTGTCATCTCTGCACATGCACAGGACATGTTTGTACACTTGCACATGCTGGGCACAATTACATACAAGAAACCCTACTACTCAACTTGCTCTTTGACCAAGTGCCCAGCCTCTCCTTGAGGCTGCCTTTTTTTTTTTTTCCAGGTTCATAATTTATTGTACAAATTGAGTATCACATGATGAGTTGACATTAGCTTCTTCAGGCATGGGAACTTAACAGATAATGTACAGTTCAGAATCTGTTTATGTTGCTTTCACAGCTGGAGTTTTTTTAGACCTTAACTTGAAGTATAAGACTAGCAAAGCAATACTTCCATATATGGCCAGCACACAATTCATTCTCCCTGTGAGAGTGTAAGAGTTGAAATATTTTTTGATACCAGTGAAATGGAACTGGGCATCAGCTTCTGGACCTGCCATGATTTCAATCTTTCAAGGGGTTCAAACTCCACGGCCTGTGTCCTTCACCGTACACTGCTGCCCCTCGATCCCCGAGGCTGTCTTTCTTTTTGACTGTCTATTTTTGACAGTCTTTGGGAAGTCATTTTCATATTTTGGGGTTCAGCAGCTCCACCTGTAGTTAGCTTAATGTTTGGCACTGTAAAATAAGCACTTTATAACTCAGCCTCTGACTTAGCAGCTGTGGGTTCCAATTCATATCTTTTTCCCGTGACAGCACCTCTGAGCTGTATTTGTCACAGATATCAGAGCCTTGGTCTTTTGTAGTGCTTCCACTACATAGTAGTAAATATGCAGAGTAGGAACAGAGTAATAAAACAGTAGGCAAAAATGTTCGTTACGTAATCTTAAAAAGAAGCATATACTATTGACAGTGAGTGAATTACTGGCTTGGAGGTCATGCCCAAAGGGAAATTATCTGTGACTTAGTGCTGGAGATTAAGATCAGGAAAAAGACATGGATTGTATTTCACAAGGGGCAGTGTGGCAGATGCCCTCTTAGATGACAGCATTTAGAAACCTGCTTACCAGAAACTGCTGGGTGATGATTGAGTTGATAAATCAGGAATGTTTGGCACATAGCCCTTCTTTTTTGAAGTCAGTGTCATGCGAAATGATTTTGTGTAGAATGTTTCTCACTGCCACAACTATTCATTGATACTAGGTACTTTATGTATCTCTCACTTAATCCTTACTGTAACTCTTTCAGCAGATATTATTCTGTTTTTTACCTGAGGTGGTTGAGGCTAAGAGAAGTTAAGTGATCCACTCAGGGTCAAAGCTAGGTTAGGGGCTCAGATCTGACTCTAAAACCCATGCTTTTTCACTGTTTTATACCTTAGGACAGTCAATTCAACCACATGTGGTGTTTTGTGTATTTTTATGGCTCAGTATTCTGATGATAATTTAAAATAGGCACAATAAATTGGACAGACAGGCATGAGTTTATACAGTTTGGGAGCAGAAAGGGCATGCATTCAAGAAAAAGTAAAATTGTTAAAGGATACATTCCATCATAAATAGGTATCTAACAAGAATATATTGCTAAGGAGAGATTTTGTGTGTTAACGATCAGGAAGAGAAGCATGAAGCTTTTAGATGGCTAAAATCTTAGCATAGCACTGATGCAGGCAACAAACAATGAGGTGAATTTTAAATGTTATTCTTAAAGATCAGATGAAGTTAAAAATTAGAAAACTATCAAGGTTGCAGTTTAAAAAATCAAAATGTTTTAATAAAAAATAAGTAATCTTAGGAAAAATTTAAAGCAAATGCATATTTTGAAAGCATAGATTTTTTACTTAAATCTAGGAAAAAAGCGTTCAGGCCAGTGGTAAGAAAACCTGCTTTAGTGCTCTCTGTGACTCTTATAGAGTGGAAAGAATATTAACTGTGAGGTCCATTTGCCTGTGATTGAGCAGTTTATTTAAATGGATTATAATGATTTTTTTCATCTATAAAACATGAAAAATAATGTCTGCTTTTTGAGTTGTGCCAAGAATTAAATTAGTTTATGTATGTAAGTACGGGGCTAGTGGTAGTTACTTAAATTTTTTTGTTGTTTTGAAAGGACAGTAAGAGAGTGAGCTTTGGATCAGATTTCTTAATACAAATTTCAGGAGAGTGTTCAATTATTTCTTTATAATGGAATTTTCTCGAATTGAATATTGCTCAGACTGTGCCCAGCGGTTTGGATTTTTATTATAAAGAGATTTTCATTTCTTTGACAGTGAGTGTTCTCTTACATCCCTTTTAATTAAGAGTCATGATTCTCGCCGGGTGCGGTGGCGCGCCTGTAATCCCAGCTGCTCCGGAGGCTGAGGCTGGAGGATCACCTGAGCTCAGCAGTTCTGGGCTGTATTGCGCTATGCCGATCGGGTGTCCGCACTAAGTTCGGCATCAATATGGTGACCTCTCGGGAGCGGGGGACCACCAGGTTGCCTAAGGAGGGGTGAACCAGCCCAGGTTGGAAACGGAGCAGGTCAAAACTCCCCTGCTGATCAGTAGCGGGATCGTGCCTGTGAATAGCCACTGTACTCCAGCTTGGGCAACATAGTGAGACCCTGTCTGTTTAAAAAAAAAAAAAAGAGTCATGATTCTCACTCTGTTGGATCCTGACTCTCCATGTATTGTTCTAATTACAGGTTCTCTGTTCTTTTTACTGTTTTCACCTTTTGCTTCATTGTCATTAGGTTGGTCTTCTGTTCTCTTTCTGTACATATTTAGAGGAAGGGATAGATATTCACAATCATCATTTTTTTACTAGCAGATTATTTAAAGGCCAGTTTCTGAAATAAGAGTGTCTGAGCCCTAGCTTCACTAGTTATCATGACCTTGGGTGAGTTACTTAACCTCTCTGAGTCTTTGTTTTCCCATTTGTAAAATTGGCACAGTAATAATTGCTATTTCATGAAGGTATGGTGGCAATGGCACCCCACTGCAGTACTCCTGCCTGGAAAATCCCATGGATGGAGTAGCCTGGAAGGCTGCAGTCCATGGGGTCGCTGAGGGTCGGACATGATTGAGCGACTTCACTTTCACTTTTCACTTCCCTGCATTGGAGAAGGAAATGGCAACCCACTCCAGTGTTCTTGCCTGGAGAATCCCAGAGACGGGAGAGCCTGGTGGGCTGCCGTCTATGGGGTCGCACAGAGTCAGACATGACTGAAGTGACTTAGCAGTAGCAGTTAGCAGAAGGTATGGTGAGTATTGAGTAAGTGAAAGTTTATAAGATTCTTGGAATAACACTTTGTACCTACCAAAGCTTAGTGAATCTTCACTTAATATTTTGATAATACAGCTGATTTTTAACTTTAAGCCTGTATGTTGAATCCTGTTTTCTTTTGTAAATTGCAATCTTGTATCTCTCACTGCTAGGCATTCTCTTTTATACCTTCCTGCATATCACCTTAAACACGTGTCTAAAATCAAACTCCTAATCCCACATGAAGATGATCTTTTTTATTGTGTGTATGTGATTTAAATGTAGATACAGAGTAAAGAGGGGCTTTCCTGGTGGCTCTAATGGTAAAGAATCTGCCTGCAATGCAGGAGACCTGGATTTGATCCCTGGGTCAGGAAGATCCCATGGAGAAGGGAATGGCAGCCCACTCCAGTATTCTTGCCTGTAGAATTCCATGGACAGAGGAGCCCTGGCAGGCTACAGTCCATGGGGTCGCAAAGAGTCAAACACAATTAAGCGACTAAAGCTTTCACTTTTCACTTCAAAGAGTAAGTAACAAAAATTAATTTTGATTATCAAATACTTAGAAATATCTTAATAAATATCTATTAAAAGGTGCAAATTGTGTTATCAGAATTTTGAGCAGGGTAGTTGCTGCTTTATGCCCCCCCCTTTTTTTTAACTTGAAAAAACTATTTGACTTGACATAAAGGATCTTAACTAAATTAATAAGTGTCTAGAAGGAGAATTGACTCTATTTATGCCCAAGAGAATTCAGAAACACAGTAAATGCCTTTCTTATATCTATTCTGGTCTCCCTGCTCATAGACTCTCACATGGAATCTCATAGGATAGCTATTGGTTTATCATAGTTTTCAGACCCAGAACCCTTTTTAAAACCTTGATTATCTGTTGACACTTTAGGCACAAAATTAGCAGTCAATGAGTAAACGAGTCAAAAGAAGTGCACAATACAATGCACATGGTCCCTGTTATCAAAGATTATAAATCAAATAGGAATGATAATACCAAGAAACAGTTTTTAAAAGTCTATAAAACTCTATTATATAGAAATGTGTCAGGATAGGAGGGGGCTTCCCGGGTAGCTCAGCTGGTAAAGAATCTACCTGTAATGCAGGAGACCCCGGTTTGATTCCTGGGTAGGGAAGTTCCTCTGGAGAAGGGATAGGCTACTCACTCCAGTATTCTTGCCTAGAGAATCCCCATGGACAGAGGAGCCTGGTGGGCTGCAGTACGTGGAGTCTCAAAAGGTCAGACACAACTGAGCGACTAAGCACAGCACAGGATAGGAACAAATAATACGTTCTGTAGACATTCGGTAAATGAAGAGAAAGGCTTTTGGAGATGAGGGGCTTGAGTGAGACCTTGGCATGTGTGCTACTAGAAGCTTTGTGGGCTGAGTACATGTAAAAACTGCCTCTTTGATACTGTAATAGTTCTCCTCAGAAGCAGACTGCCTCTTGCTTTTGCTTTAAAAGAGATTAGATCTTAACAGTCCATTAGGCAAGCCAGAGAAAGACCATTTTATGTGAAAATGCACTTTTATTGCACTTTCCTCACTACATAATATTATAGTAAGTTGTATCTGTCTCTGCAATTAGAGTGTAAGGTCCTTGAGGGGGATGGACTGTATCTGCTTGGGCTCTTATTTCCTACATACTTTGCATATAGGAGGCACCCCATAAACATTTGTTGAACAAGAGTATAAGCTCCTAAGGGGTAAGGATGTGTCATATTATTACTTGTTTCCTCATATGCCCTAAAATGAATTATTTCCTGAAATTGGTCCTTGCAGTATTTATTCAGTCTTCACTGATTTTGTTGCTACAATTTAGCTCACCATACAACAGTTGCCTGAGAATTGACCTTCCTCTAGTCCAGCAGAGTCATATTTTGACACCCTCCATTTTGACTAGGTCTGATACTTACAGATGGGTCTGATACAAAGATTGATCTATAAGCAGTAGGTAAAGAGTAAGAATGATAATTTCTGTGAAGACAGGTACACACTTACGCACAAATTCCCTGGTCTGAGTACGTTTCAATGAATATTTGTAACTGAGTATGTTCAGATGCACCTTAACATACCTCTTTCTAGAGCACAAACATGAATTCTGTGTTGAAGGTCTTTGGCTTTCTCACTCTCCAGGCCTTCCTAATGTCTTCTAAGAATTTACTTTCTCTCTTCATTAACCACTAATTAAGAGAAAAATTTAGTATCTGGGGATAAAATGCCACATCCCATTTCCTTCTCTGTGAGCAGGATTTCCAATTTTCAAGCCTGATGGGATCTCCCAGCTGGAACAAGATCTACAAGTCTTTGATCTGGAAACTAAGAATAGAGAAGTCTTAAGAGATGACTGCTCAGGTGAGTAAGGCAGAATCAATCAGATGAACTAGCTGGGAAGTAGTGTCTAGTTGTTGAGCCAAGCTGTAGC